>JAJIYU010006581.1:0-20446 GCA_030144865.1 Tinospora cordifolia
TTTCCTTATTTGGAACCTATTGGATTCATTTGGCAAATGAAGGTTCAAACCTTGGCCAATTGTTCTAATTTTTGGATATGTTGTGTTTCTTGCTAGTTTGTGTCATCTCCTTAAGTTTCGAGTCATTCCGAGTTCGATAGGTACGCTTATTCTCAGTTCTTTCCTAAGCTGGATCCCACTATAGGGCAAAACCCTAATTTTGGCCAATTGGGCTAATTTTTGGATGTGTGGTCCAACTTGTTAGTTAATGTCTCCTCACTTCGTTTTAGGTCGTTTTAGGTTCATATGAGTCACTAAATGAGGGTTTAGAGTTCTTTGAATTTGGCCCTAAAATGAGGCTAGATTCATTCTGTACTCAAATTTTCCTAAAAGGGTGACAATTCTTATTTCATTGAGTACAGAGCTTTCAGGGTATTACACCTAGGTTGGGACCTTTAAATCATGAAGAAACCACTCCTAGAAGGGCTGAAAAATCAGTCATAAAGATAGGGAAAACATACACGAAAACCATCATGCATTGTGGGAGGTTTCCAAGAACTGTTTTAGATAAATTATGAGACCATGAAGGACTAAATTTTCTTGCTTTTTCTTGCTATGTGTTAACCCTCTAGGAACCCCTCAAAACCTACATAAGCAATCTTAGAATGACTAGAAAACAAACAAAAATATCAGGCGCAAAGCATGCCAAAAATCATCCCACACATGGGGTGGTTTGTGGAATTGTTTTGGGTGGCTTAATTCCTAGTTTGGCCAACCTTTTTGGATCAGATTTTAACTTGTTTTTAACCTCCATCATTATTAAAGGAACACGCCTTTAAAACCTTGAGGAACAAATCCTAGATTGGTAAGAAATCAATCATAAAGTTTAGGGTAGGTTTGTTTGGGAACGATTTTCATTGGATTTCTAAGTAGATTATTACAAACTTTGTGGAATGCATAGTGAAACACTTTAAGCCTTCATTATCACCTTAAACCATGAAGAAATCAACCATGAAAAGGCTGGAAAAATGCCCCACAAGCATGAGCAAAAACCTGCAAAAACTGTTCCCCTTTAGGTGTAGTTTTTAGAAAAATTTTCGAAACTTTTTGAGGTAGATTGCTGCACATATTAAGTCCAATCTTCATTAGGTTTAGGATCTTTAAGGACTTGAAACCAATTTAGAAAGGGCTAGACAAAAACTACATAAAACTATGGAGAAAACTCTCCAAAAAAAGTCACATAGGTACCTTGGTGATTAATGGTTTAGGTGAGTTTTATGTGACTTAGTTGCTGAAAGTTTTAGCCTCTTTTAAAGGCATTTTAAACTATTTTCCATAATTGCAAATACCTACCATTAAACCCCTAATGAACCCTTAGAAATCTCAAGTAGAAAAGCCTTCTAGCTAGAAATGAAACTAGGAATCAATGCCATAGTGTAGTGCCTACATTTGATGTCAAGTATGTATAGTGTTAGGCCTTAAAAACATAGTTAACTTGTTGAAATATAGATTAGTTTAGAGGACACTTTGAACCCATGAAAACATACCCACAATGGTTCCCTTCAAAATTAGAAAGTTTCCAAAAATAGAAATTATGTAATGAGAACAAAAAGTGAAATTATAAGTCCTCGTAATAGTTAGAAAAGTTAATATGCTTGATACATGAAACCAATTGTCATAAATAATTGATAGGTTGATATTATTAATCGGCACTTTAAGGACATATTTGGATCAAGAAGGAGTAGTTGTTCGAGATAGGAGTGATTCTCCTATCTACCCTCTATATATTATGATGACATGTATGAGTGTGTTGTAGTCTTATGATACATGTTTGTTGTAATCTCATGATCGATGACATGTTATTTGATTAATCATGTTGCATGATTGCTCATTGAAATGATGCCATGATCATCAATGTCAAATTGAGTATACTTAGATTGTTACATATTTCGAACAAAATTGAGAATAACTATTCAATCGTTAATATCATATTGATAAGAACATGCAAGCATGGAAATGCCATGTCACACAGATAATTAAAGAAATTTATGACACTCATGACTGGGGTAGTATTCCATTTGGTCATTGTCAATGGACACTACACTAACTTGATGAGCTCTTGCTCTTATATTTATTGAAATTTGGCCTAGTGCTCTAATTGATATGATACTGATGATTTATTGGGCAAAGGGCCTTTATGATTTCTACAAAAGAACTTGTTGAGAATTGGTATTGCCTAGATGCTTTGGGTTACCTAGGACTAATCAACTACTAGTAGACTTGACCAAAACAAAATATTTCTTATGTAACACTCTAAAATTTAAATCATTTAATTAGCTACAAATTAACTTGGGTCAACCAATTTGTTAGTTGCATTGCGTACTAACTATATAATATGTATTTTACATATGTTTTGCATGGGTTTAGAAAGAAAATAAGACATATTTACTTATCATTAGGTTCACAAGCATTTATACAATCATTGCATGTTATTTACCTATTTAGAGAATTTTAATATGTTTTTATTTATTTATATTTGTGATTTAATGCCAGGGAAAGGATCTTAGTGGCTTATGCAAGTTCAGGTTGAGTGAAAATTAGTACATTGAAGAAAGAAGAGAGAAAAGACCCAAAATGGCAAGAAATCAAATGACTACCATGGTAGTGAAACACATTACCACAGTAGTAAGAGCATGAACATAGGAAAATTCAGGTAGATCACTACCATGGACCAGTACTGAGGAATCCAAAACGTGGGGGATTGCAAAAATTCATTACCGCGGTAACCAGAGAAAAAATATTATATGTAGGATGACTACCGCAGTAACACAAGTTTTCACAAATTTTTGTAGTTTTCGTGTTTTTGATTATTGAGACTACCACGATTCATTACCGTGGTACTGCGATTAAAGATGTAATTTTAGGTTCCTTTAATAGGGACCTATATAAATAAGAAAGTGTATTAGAGTTTATGAATTATTAAAAGATTGGGTTTTTGATTAGTTTTTGATGGCCAAAGCAAGGGAGAGCAAAAGACGAAGAAGAAGGTAAAGAACAAGATCAAGCCTTGAGTGTGCTCTTCTATTTGTTTAATTTTTTGTGCTATGATCTTTGTGTCGGGACCCCTTACCTAGGGCGAAGGATGAACCAACTGGCACAGTATCCCAACAACCTTGCCCACAAGCCGAGCTTGCCAAGACACTGTTAAACCTCATCTTTCAACACCACACCACACACTATTAGAGTAATCATAGGGTATGCAGAAGAAATTTAACACAAAGAATACCAAAACAACTTGATATTTATCAAAATGAGTCATTAAACATGTGTAGCAGCAGGAGTGACTAATCCAGCATATGTACAAGCTTTCCTCACCCCTATACATAGTTTCTAACCCTCAAAATACAAAAAGTACGAAGAAAACCTACCAAAAAGAGTAAGAGAGTGCAGCACTACGCGATGACCACTCCCTTGCCCTTATCCGCAGCGAAAGAACCTGAAAAGATAGAGTAGTGGGCCTAATTGTCCACGGCGTCTCAGTGAGTAATGCAGTCTAATTCACAACTTAAAACAAGCATTCTACAAATAAAACATGTGCCATGAATGCATGAGCAATAACATTATACAAATGAATGCAACAGTAAACACAATTTAAATCTATAATGCAGTTGTACACCTTCATTCAAAAATAGTTAAATAGTGAAAACATTCGCCGAGGCTCGCAAGCTCTCCAAAGCGACTAAAAATCACTCAAGTGGGTTACAGACAGTTAGGCGCATCTTGTCGACTTCGATTAGGACTTATAGCCGTTGCCATCATCGTAATGACCAACTAGGACTTATTGTCGTTGCCTTATCGTGATGGCCCGATTAGGTCTTATTGTCGTTGCCATCATCGTAGGCCCACTGAACCCCCTCGGTGGGCACTCTGTGCTAGGTGGTCACCTCTCGGGGTCGTATGAGAGACCGACACAACTCACCCTAACCCTGCACCTCGGACCTTGAGACTCGGTGCACTTTTTATTTAAAACTCATTTAAAAGAATGCAGATTCATCACAATATGTAATCTCATTTTCATAATGCACAGAATAACAAGCTCTAAGAAAAGAGTTAGAAAACACTATTCACAGGGATGCTTCTCTCCCGGCGCTCTTCTTGCGACTGATCGCGTCCCACTAGTACTTGGTCCTGCGAAATCAATGTAACTTCTTAATATTAACGTGGGACTTGGCTCACTCTAACTCTACATCATTGGTCAATCAATAGATTGACCTAGTCAAGGGTAGTCCATCTATGTTAGTTCAACTTGCTTTAGTTGCTAAGTCAGTTTGATTGACCTTGGTCAATCTTGGTCAACCCTAGTCAACCTATCACTTTCTGAACTAGCTGGTCAACAGAGTCACAAAGGATCAATTCTGGTCCTCCTAGAGTCAATTGGGCCAAAAGGGGTCAACATCCCCAATTCCCCTCACTTAGGCACAATGTTAGCTTATAGTTCTATCTGCGCAACCATTTTTCTGATTTTTCTACGGGTAATCCGTATATCAAATTTGCGCCAAACTTTGCAGAACTGTTCTAGACTTCTTAAAGTTTCCCGAGAATTTTGAATCAAAATTTTTAGACATCATTTACTAGCGTTTCTAGGTATAATAACAGAGAATGTACAGATCCCGTATACCCTGTGACAGGTAGTGACTATCTGTCTGAATTGACCTACCTATCCATATCAGAATGCTCTGAAATTTGGTAGGCAACTACTAGACATACTTAGGGAACTCTCCACCAAATTTCAGCTCAATATATCAAGGTTTGATTAGTTAATTTCATATCATAATTTTCAGCCAGATTGCAGGAAATTTCTGGGTCCATAGTTTCTACTATCTTCCTAGTATTCTTTCCCCCATTAAATCACAATTCTATGGTTCATTTCTTGTGTCCAATTGTAGTATACAGATCATAACACATTTATTAATCAAAAAATACTTCGAATCAGTAACATGTAATGCCAAATTCATGTCTATCTTTCCCCCAATTTCTTTGCTGCATTTTAAAGAACACAAGAAATTATTCTAAGTCCTAACACTCTAACAATCATGACATATTTGTAAGTGTAGCAAATTATATACACAAGGGTTCAAGGTTAGATCTTTATACCTCTCTGGAACCTCTACGATGAGGTCTAAAATGCCTCTGGTTTTAGTCTGAATGGGTACCTTTAGGTGTCCTAAATGTAGCTCCAAATCTGGTCTCAAACTGGTTTCTGTCGACATTGTTGCAACAGTGAGTCACACAGTTAATACCAAAAACTTATAATACGCATTAAACGTTCTAATATCCAATTTCTACCACTTGGACACTTGAATACACTTCATGAGGGGTAAAGTGAAGGGTTTCACCTTAGGGTCGAACCTAGAATGGTTCAGGTGTGAGCCTTCCCAAGATTGCTTCAACTGGTTCTGTTACACAGTTGTAACAGTGAATAAGTAACCAACTGTGTAACAGTTGTGGCTGTGAGCCTTCCCACCACGATGATCTCCCTTTGTCTATAATTGTGGCTGTGACTGAGGCTGTGTCTGCAAGGAGGCACTTTGTACCATATGGGTGGCCGGACGCTGATCCCTACCATCCGCCTCAAACTGCAGTGCATGCCTTTGTATAATCTCAAGAGTAGCCTCACTATATGCTGATGTAGCCTGTCTGATACTGGTTGTCAACCCACGACGGAAGAATCCAGCTGTTTCCCTCGAGTTACTCACTAACTCAAGCGCATATGCCTCCAGTGTGAAAAAATCTGTGGGTATACTCCCTAACTGACATGTCTCCTTGCTGTAAAGTCAGGAACTCCACCTTCTTATGCTCTCTCTCGGCTATAGGGACGTAGGCACTCAAGAATAACTCCCAAAAATAGGCCCATGTAGAAATCTGTCCCTCTATAGTTTGAGTGGCCCTCCACCAAATCGCGGCTTCATCCTCAAGCATGTGTGTCGCGAATAACACCTGATTCTCCGCAGACAACTTCAACGTCTTAGCATTCTTCTCGATATTGAGAAGCCAGTTCTCCGCTGCATCCAGACTCAAACCCCCATGGAACTCCTTGGGCCTCAGATCCAAGAATCTCTTTAGAAGGCGATCATGAGTGGAGTCATCACCCTGCCTCCCGGGGCTACCTCTGCTTGGGCTGGAGCCCTCTCCTCCTCCCAAATCACGGGTATAACTGGCGCAGGAGGCGCTGCTGGCTCAACCCTTTGTCTCTCGGCCTCAATCCTGTCAAGCCGCTCACTTAATAAGGCTACCTGGGCATGATCAGCCTCATTAGACACCTTGATCAAGGCCTCTAGACTCTGTATGGCGTCCTGGCCCAGCTGAATAGGAGGCGATGGTGGCAATATTGGCTCTGAGGTCCTGCGTGATCTTCCACGTCAAAGAGGCATCTAGGTGGCTTCCAACTTCATATGTTGGCGGCCTAGTTGGCAATGTCTATTAGCGACAATGGAGGCTATGAGTTGATGGCTCAAACCATGGATCTAACCATGAACTCCCATGGTTTTATGCTGGAAATTTGCCAAAATTCATCCCGAATTCGGGATAAAAATCACCAAAAAATACACAAAAGGAAAAAAACAAAGGGGGTGTGCTACAGTTGGGCGCATGGACCGACCAAAAATGTGGGCCGGCCCATGAAACGGGGCCCAAAGCAGCGTGGGCCGTTGGCCCGCGCTCCTGGTTCGGCGCGGTTGGGCCAACAGCCCGCGCGCGTTGAAATTCAATTTTTTTTGTTTATTCCGCATCTCTATACATACATACATACATACATACATACATATATATATATATATATATATATATATATATTTATATATATATACGTATTTTCTCTGTTTTTTTTCTAAATTATTAAAAATTGCTAATGCATCATTTCTCATCAAAATACCTCCATTATATATCATTTCATCATTTATTCAATTATTTTCTCCAAAAATTGTATTAAAAATTGCTAATGCATCATTTCTCATCAAAATACCTCCATTATACATCTTTTTATCATTTATTCAATTATTTTCTCCAAAAATTGTATAATTTCCCTAAAATCATATTTTTCTCCCAAAAATTTCCTTTTTCACTCTAAAAATTTGAGAGTTATTCTAAAAATTCATAATTCAATCCTAAAGATCATTTTTTCTCAGGAAAACACATTTTCCTAATAGTTTTGTGTGTTTTTTCCTTAAAATTATATTTTCTCATATTATTCTCATTTTCTTTAATAATTAATTCAAAATTAAAAAAAAATTTGAGAAAATTCTGTATTTTCACACTAAAATTCTAGAAAATACATAGAATGTTCATATGTTAGATCTGTCAATCCAATGCCAAAAACATGGGTTGTCACATTTTGCACCATATTTGCTAAGTAATTTTAATTTTTAGGATGTAATTTGGATTGTAGGAACCCTTGATTCTTTATTTTGATTAATCTATTCTGAGATTTTATTTTATGCTTTGTGTGTTTAATGCTTCTTATTTACTAGCCATAGATAAATTGATCAAAATATATTAAATTGGCTCGAAGAGAGGTTTAATGGTGAGATAATCAAAGTATCAACCTAGAATTATCAATTAACAGGGAGGCTATTGATTCTATATAAGGTTGCACGTTATTAGTGTGTGTATTGCATTAGTTTGTTAACCATGTGCCTTGGGAGGGGGTATTAAGGGACAAAACTAATAGGTATTAAGGTACCTCGAGAGATGATTTTAGTGAAAAGCGCTATAATCTACAGAATTAGGATTTGGATTAATTGAAATAAGAATTAAGGGGGATCACATAAAATTTTGCTATCCTAGAATCTTAAATGATATAGTTTTCAATCCAATACTTGTTTGTTTTCAATTCAATTTTAGTTTAAAACTGTCAAAACTTGATTTTAAGCCTTAATAAATTGATACTGATAGTAGGTTGAGATTTAAGATTATTAATCATGTACTTCTCCCTAAAGACGATATCTGGTTTCTCACCGTATATTACTATTGCGATCCTGTACACTTGGAGTGATCACCAATACATAAATGAATGACAATCAACCAAAATCAAGACAGATCAAAATGGGTCAAATAGGCCATAATGTGTGGATTGAGAAACTTCAAAAAATTAATTTGAGGCCCAAATGGTCAAATTACACGATGAGCTTTATGTCAAACTGCTCAAAATGCTGATAAGAATCTAGAAAAATGAAAATGAAAAGTTGTAGAAAAATGTCTAAATCAACCATATTGACGAATGGATCAAGAAACTTCAAAAAATTATTCTAAGGCAAAAATGGTTGAATTTGATGACAAGATTTGGGTTGAAATGCTCAAAACACCTAAAAGAATCAATGAAAAACATAACAAAAAAAAATGAAACAAAAAAGTGGGTGAGGGTCACTATCATGATACTATCGACGACTACCGTGGTAGTGCAAGCAACTACTACGATTATCTATGGTAATAATGCCTTAGAGGCCAAGAAAAATTACTTTTACCTCAAGATTCTTGCCAATCTAAGGGTTATCCTTAAGATATGCATACACTAGTAGATAGAGGAAACATGGTATGATCAAGACACATCAAAGCCATATTCTGAGTCATTCCCCATAACTTGTGAGAGTGCATCAAAAAGGGCATGAAACCCCTCATTTTCTCACTTAACACACCACCATGTACCCATTTTCTCGTTTTCTAAGTAATGCCCATGCCACACCATACACCTATCCTTTAGCTCTCCCATAACCCTACACCTATGCAAATAAGAGATGCGAAAGAAAAAGAGAGACATTATCTCATTTTGGGAAGATAAGAAACAAAGGAAGGAGTGAGAAAGAAAGGGAGAAAAGAAAGGAGAGAGCAAGGAAGACTTGGAGGCTATTCATGGGGACCATTGGAGAAAATTGGAGAGATCAAGAAGCCATTGTAAGTATTTCACACTCTTCTTTCCATTCCATTTCACTGTAAGAATGAAACCACACACAAAATGCAAACTCTTCACAACTGTTGAAAGCATTTTTTTTGCCTACTTTGGGTGAGATTCATGTGAAACCAAGACCAAGTGAAGCACAACAATTAACACCAGTAGAAAGTGGCCATTGCCACGAGTACAATGCCCTAGAAGGACCCAAATGCTTGGAGTGTAGATTGAGAACCAACCTCTCAAAGATGGGTGTTTAGTTACTCAAAAATTGAGATTTTAAACCTTACGACCGCCCATATTTGGACCCATCTTTGGACTAGGTCTTGATCATGTCAAACCATGAACCTTGGACCATTAGAAAGTATCAAGAATAAGCTTTCCAAAGCACCTTGTTTGACCCAAAATGATAGTCTATGGACTGAGAATGAAGTCGTTGAATTTGGCAACTTAAAATGAATTTATGGGCATGATTGTCAAATTTGAGGCCAAATCTGAAACAATGCTAACCAAATGAAGCCAAATGGCCATGACTAATAGATTCCTCATTGAGTATAATATAAAATCGACCCAAGAATCATATAAGTTGGAGACCTGAAGCCCACGAAATAGTCGAACAAAGTTAGAGTATGCAGTTGCGAAGGTGCAGACTACCACGACAACTAGAAAAAAATGCATATTCTTTTTAAGTGTAGAGACAACTACAAGCATACAATATTGCAACATAGTACAATGCTATGAAACCAAAGATCATCTTCATGGAATGGTAAAAGCGCAATAATCCTAAATCTCAATGTACTCTGTGTATTGATTTTATTAAGGTCACAAAATTGAATTGGAGCAAATCAAACTTAACAAAAGATAAAGTTAATTAAACTGAATTCAAAACAGTATAGATTGAATATCTAGGATAGTAAATTGCATGGAGTCTCCTTTATGTTCTCCTTCAGTTATCTACTTCTTGTGTTTATAGGTTATGACGCTTGTTATTAAAATCCTCTTCTGAGTACATCTTAATATCTATCAGTATATGCCTTGTACCTTCTCCGGAGTGGTTTTTAGAATATATGGATGTTGTAAACTCAGTTTTCACGTGCAACCTCCTATAAGATCATATATCTTTCTAGGTATATATTTCAATTGTTGGATCACCAGATCCTTCTTCCAAGTGTACCTAACAATCTAAGATCATCATACCTATGGCTAGTAGGCAAAAAGCAATAACCACACAAAATATAGAACAAACTCAAAAATAAATCAATTAAATTTGAAATTAAAGGTGATTCGATCTCTTTGTCTTCTCTTTGCTCCTTCGTCTGTTCCCTTTATTCTCTATTAGTTTTTTAGCCCCCCTTTTAATTGTGTGCTCTTATCTATTTATATCTCCTAGGGTCTCTCTCTCAAATTAGAGAATCAAAACCCTTAAAAAACCTTCTTGTATCGCACTACTGTGGTAGTGGTTCACGGTAGTCTCAGCCACTCGAAATCTTAGAAAATCACGGGGCCTAGAAAGAAAAATACCATTACTACAGTACAAAATACTGTGGTATTGTTTTCTTCAATTCCTCAATCTAATTACCACGGTACAGTACCACGGTAATGGATGCCTATAGTATTTTCTTTATTTTCTCGTTCTAGTTACAGCGGTGATGCTTTCCTCTACCATGGTACTTTGGAGTGAATCTGTATTTTGACTCTTCCAACATTCTACCCTTATACACACATCTAGAGACCAATATATCTGAACCAAGCTTGCATAAGCAATTGAAAACCTCTCTCGAGCATCATATCACATGTAGGGTGCACATAGAAGATATCAAAATTCTTAAAATGAATAGATAATCTTGTCATGCTTAAACAAATGCTCATGCACCTATTTATTAATCAAATGCTCATGAACCTATTTATTAATTAATACACTCTTTCTACTACTAAACTCATGCGAAACATATGAAATATACCTACAATATACATAGTATACCATGCAACTAACAATCGTGATAATGTTATGCACTTCTATTGTTTCTCTCATGATGTTGAGTTACTTCAGTTCAAGTTTTGTCCTCTGTGGCAAATTGTTATTTTCCTCACTTGATGCCAATTATAGACTCATTCATTAGTCCATAGTTACCATTTTTTTGCTACAATTCTCGGTCATCGTACTAATTTGACTCCAAGTTTATGTTTCCATGTTATCAAACCAATTAGGAAACTCACATTGTTTTAAAGTTTTGATGAGGAGCAATAGACTCTTGGGTCTATCATACATATTCAAATGCAATATAACCATGCATTCTGACATGGATGTGTACATCTATGACACCTAGGTTTGCCTTTGGTACAAGATTTTGGGCTCAATACATATATATACATACATACAAATAAACATGTTGTAATACAAGCCAGCAAACAACGTACATTTTGCTAATGTAATTGTAATATTCTAGGTAATTTTATGAATTTTAAAATAAATATTAGTTAATTAATACATTTATAGTGATAAGAAATAATTAAATAATTAGATTTAGGATGATCAAATTAATTAATAACAGTTATGTCTTATGCTAGAAAATAAATATAATAATTTTGACTTAATAATAAATTTTAAGACATAATAGTAAATAGATAGACATAAAGGTTTATCACACATAAAAATTTTATCACTTTAGATTTTGAGACATTTAATTAAATAAATATTAAAAAGTAAAATTAAATAAAGGCATATTCCATAGAGGTTGACAATTAGTAAATTAAAGAAAAATAAATAAGTAAGCTATTTTCAAAAAATTAACAAATATCAAAATTAAAGCATGAACTGTGAAAATTACAAAAAACAAAATGTTGTAACACCCCGCCTCCCTTTCCTAGCCCCAATTCGCGTTCAGTCGAATGGATGATAATTTGACATGTTTACATCACGTGCATTCATGTTAGATACTTCTTTTCTTTGGGCAACGCAAGAGGCGGGTACGTCACATTATTCCTATTATTTTTGTGTCCCAAATCCCTGAGACCACTTGAGTACTTAACTCATAAAGGTTTCATAAAAGCACATGTGCAATCAATATCATTTGTTTGAAAAAAAAAAATAGATCAGGAGGTACAAAACCTTGGAGTTTATTATAGTAATTTAAACTAAAAAAAGTTTAATAAAGGAAAGA
The DNA here is from genome assembly GCA_030144865.1 of Tinospora cordifolia. Classification (NCBI taxonomy): domain Eukaryota; kingdom Viridiplantae; phylum Streptophyta; class Magnoliopsida; order Ranunculales; family Menispermaceae; genus Tinospora; species Tinospora cordifolia. Next base: position 12,082 of record JAJIYU010006581.1, read on the forward strand.
AACTAGGGGTAGCATGCCCGACTTAAACAATAAAGAAAGGCTTAAAAGCAACATAGTCTACACAGCCTCAGTCTTTAGTTTCCTGAAATGTTAGAAAAAGGAGTGAGCTCAAAAACCCAGTAGATCATTTCAAATATTTAAGTTATTATTTCAATCAAATAAAATGTACATGCCACACACTTTCATAGATTAGGTGATTCACGCATTTACTTGTTAAGACTGAAAGGGGTTAGCCTTGGTGACCTCCATTTACATCAACAGAAAGGGAAGAACAATTCTTTATGCCAACTTCCAATGGATATATGACCTTACTCGTTATCTGAGAACTAGGGTCCCATCCATTGTTCCGTTCTAGTGAAAGAGGGACAACTCCATCGTTCCATTCTTGAGAACACCCACAATAGTCCCTTGTAGGATACTATGCAAGTATGTGGTTCAATTCTTTGCTAATCTTTCTTTAAACTAATCAATCAAATATTTAGATAAGGTATAAATAAGAACTAAACATGTGAGCATAGTAAACATCATAAGCATTTTGTAGCATATATCATATCATCACATATCATGCAACATCATTTATGTAGTCCTAAGCATACATATTCTAAACATGGCCTATATAGTCAAGTCAAATAGCGCATGCATAGTACCACATGCAAGCCTTATTTAAACAAAATAATAAAGTAAAATCCAGAAATCATATCCACTTCCATGCCTTAGTTCCTTCTTAGTCCTCATACTTGAATTCCAAGCCTTTTTGAGTCTTCAACCTTGACGATTAAGATTCAATAGGTTATCATTGATGATCATGGTGTTTCTAATGTTTCTAAATCATATTCTAATGGTCTTTTGTGACACCCCGCCTCCAAATTTTCCTCTCTCTATCCATGCGATGAGTCATCAGCGCCGCGCGCAGAGACGGCAAGCGCCCGTCTAGTGGGAGAAGTCAGGCTCGCGTCGTTCGCCGAGAGCTGGAGGCCACGAGCGGTTCGTTTTTATTTTTGTCTATCTCATGCTTTGAAACCTTTCTTTCAAATAAGTCATGAAATCAATTTAAAATACACTATGAAAGTTAAAATGCCAGTTCCTTTTTGAGTAAAATGAGATTCATTAAGAAAATGCATGCAACGGTTTTGAATACTTATAAATTCAATATGAAAATACAATTCAGAAAGAAATAAAATAAGGCCTATGGCCAAGTTTGATACATGCCAACATTTATAAGAAAGACATTTTAAAAACTGGAGGGCACATGCCCAGTTCGAATTATTTACAACAAAATGATAATAAAACATTAAACCAAAACGAAAGTAAAAACTGTGACAACCTCCCAGTGAGGTCTCACCCAAAATGACAGCCTCGTGTAGTTCGCCTACTCCTACGGTGTCAATAATCACCTGTAATGAAATAATGGCTTGAACTCGAGAGCCCACTGGATCATTGCTACACATCAATAGCATTATAAAAATAGAATACACAACATGCAAACACTTTTATTACATTAAGGCGTTCCAAACACTTTGTTAGTTATTCGGTTGTGACCTAAGACCGAAAGAGACCCGCTCTCGGTGTCCTCCTATAGTCTTGGGCGACTCCGAAGGTAACGCTATGTAGCCTATTAGCTTCGAGTCTGGAAGTGGCTCCAGTAACGCCATGCAGCCTATTACTGTACAATCCCACATCTAAGGATAGAGGTAATGCTATGCAGCCTATTACCTTTTCGTCAGAAGAACAATCGACTATCGTAGGCAGCTTGGGTAGGGACACCCACGATGACGCTATGCAACCTATCATCGCCCCGGTACATGAAGTTTTAAATCTTAATTTAATCCTCTTTAATTTCACATTCAATTCCAATCCACACCTAATCATCATGAATAACTTTCAAGTAAACTAATCAGATATGTTCAACCATTCATAGAGGTCAACACATGAACTTTCTATCTATGCATGTTGTAATACAGGTAACCAAACATCATGGATATACATCGAGTCATTCCAATCAAGGTCAATCAATTAAGTCCTAGCATGTTTCTAAATACCTAATAAGCTAACCAAACATCATGATATGCATCCAAAATTTGAATAACACTAATGAGCAAGGAAATCTCACCCACTTTGTATCTCCTTTTCTCAGTGCCTTGCTCCTCGCTGTACTCGCCTTAACTCTTCAAGCTATGAGATTTGTTTTATGAGTCTAAAGCATTCAAACATGGTCAAAATCCTAGATTTATGTCCCTTATGTTGGTGTTCCACAGTGTGCACAAAACTGAAACGAAAAACCGAGTTGGGGACGCATTATCGCAGTCGCCAGATTTGGCGACACGTGTTTAACATTTCAATACACACACATTAGGCTTAAAACACACATCAACTAAAGGAAAATCAGTATATCTTAGGGCCCTATGCATCTCTGCTTCGTTCCTCGCCAAAAAAAGGTCTCGCAACCCTCCTATCACTTGTGCTTCAAGGGAAAATGAGTTTACACTTAGGAAAATGACTTAAAATGCTAAGAAATCAAAGGTTTCAAGTGGAGTTTCATAATTTACCTTAGCACAAATAGTTTTGAACTATGTCTCCACTTGGATCCACCTTGTTGATGTTGCTCTTGGCGAATCTAAGCTTGAGCATGGGTAGAAAAGGGTTTGAATGGGCTCAAACCACCTTTAGAACTCAAAAAAAAAATGTTAAGAAACGAGACTTGAATGCTTGGTGAGGGTTTGGGAGAGAAAACAACAATTTGCGGTGCTAGAAATCCAGATCTACGGTTTTTGTGCAAACATTTCATTTTTATAGAAAACCACGAGTTACTGCGGTAACCCAAAAATTACCGCGATAATCGGTATTACCGCGGCAACCAAGCCAATGTTCTTGCTCATTTCTAGGTTTTCTTTTGTGATTACTGCGATCACTATAGAATTACCGTGGTAACCAAAGCGACGCATTTCTTTTTGTTTGTCAGGTTTGTCCAGGGTTACCGCAGTCATCACTCCTGTTTATTGTGGTCATTGGTGGAAATTTTGGCTTTTTGCGTCTTTTCTTCGTCATTTCTCATGCTTTCCGAATTTATATCATGTTTATATTTACTTTAAGTTTATTTAGGGTTATTCTACATAGTTTTTAAGTATCTTATTATTTTCTTATTTATTTATTTAATTATTTTATTTTAACTATTCACCAGTGATGTGGAGGTTTTATAAACTTTTGGGGTATTAGATCTTTTACCATCTATGGCCTATAATATGCAAGAACATCACCTTAGACCCCGTTTTCATGTATTTTTCTAAAATTTTAATGAAAATACATAAATTTTTTAATTTTCTTTGAATTTTAATTATTTATTAAAGAAAATTAGAATAATTGAGGAATACAATTTTGAAGGGAGAATACATTAATTATGGTGAAAATATAATTTTTAGGAGAAAATATGATTTTTGGGATGATTATTGGATTTTTTGGAGAAAAATGCTAAGTTTTTGAAAAAGGTATATAAATGATGAAAATTGAGAAATAGTAAAGATTTTGATGAAAATTGGTGAAATACCTAAGTGGATGAACCAAATAATTAGAATAAAAATAAAAAATGAGTAAATATATATATATATATATATATATATATAAGAAAAGGAACTGAAATAAAAAAAAATTCGAATTTTTGGCCGCACGGACCCATGGCCTGTGCGACTTGGGTCATTAATGCAGGCCCAAGCCCATGCCAAATGGCTTGGGTGCTCGGCAGTGCGCACGCGGGCCGAGCTGAACCGGGGCATGGGCTGGCCCATGTGCCTGGCTAGCCCATGCACCCCAACCATGTATCCCCTTCGTTTTTATCTAATTTCCTATGATTTTTAGCCATTTTTGGTTTTGCCAATCCAGTCATCCTCTTGACTAAGCCAATACATGCATGGCAGCTCATGAGCTACATTGATGCCCATAGGCACTCCCTTTTGCTATGCAAGGACACCTGAACATGCAACAAAACCTCAACTCATGAGCAGATTTTCATTTCTGTTTCTGCAACCCATCTTCAACAATCTGTTTCTCCCTCATTTTGAATCTGTTTTCTATGATCTTGGACTCTTTGCAAAGCTCTCAGTCCCCTCTAAAACTTTGCACAAGCCATTGATTGAATCCCAAATCCATTTGAGATTGAGAAGACCATGAAAAGATGATATTGGACACTATTGCAACTGAAAATCTGCATAAAACTGTGTTGAACCAATCTTCAAGGGGTTGATTCCTAACCCATTCTAGGTCCATTTTTGAGGCAAAGCCCCTTGTTTTGTTCCTTACCTAGTGTACTTTAATCTCCAAGTGATGGAAATCGAAAACTGAAACCTTAAACTTGTTTTACGAGGCACTAAAGTTAAATGTTTGATCAAATGTTACAAAAGTTCTAGCAGAAAACAGTTCTTGAAACTAGTTTTGACACAACATTTGGAGTGGCTAGGGACATCTGTTTGGATTGTTATTTGAGGCGTTTTAAACTTCACACCTGAGGCTGAGGTATAAACCCCAACCCTTAAGTCTTTGTATACACAGTTTTGTGTCCATGCCAAGATGTCTAGTTACATGTAAGGATTTGGTACTTACAAAATATTTTGAATTGTTGATATGTGCTAAGTTGTAGAGTGTATTTAAGAATGATTATAGCCATGATTGCTTGCTATTTTGAGATGAGACTTGAACTATCAATAATTTGTGATCTAAATATTACAAAATATGTAAGATAGGGTCGCAAATCAATGGAGCAATTGGGATGTTTAGGCACTTGAAAACCATAAGAAACTTGAACATTTGAACAATTTGTTACATAATAGAGAATGTAGGAGACCAATTGATTGACAAAAGTGGGTATTTTGAGTTGAAATTTGGTGGAGTGGTTACTGGGCATGTCAAGATTATACCGAATTTTGCCCCAATGTGAATTGGGTAGAGGGGTCAACTGATACACCAATTGACTGCCTGTCACATAAGATACGAGATTTCACAGTCCCTATTACCACCCTTAGAAACCATAGCAAAAGATGTCCAAAAATCATAATCTAAAATTTTGGTGAATGTTTAGGAGGTGTAGATGAAATCTTAAAAGTTTTGCATTAATCCAATGTATGCATTGATCGCAAAAAAATCGACAAATTCACTGTGCAAAGAGAACAAAAAGCTTGAATTTGGGTTAAGTGCTGGAATTTGAGGATTTTGGCCTAAATGGGCCAATTTTTGACCTAATTTGGCCCAATTTGACCTAAATTGACCAAAGTTGATCATTTTGACCAATTTTGACGAAGTTTGACTAATTGACCGAGTTTGACCGATTGATCGAATTTGATCGAATCGAGTTTGGGTCGATCGAGACCGATTAGGGATAATTGAGTATGGATTAAGCCGCATTCTAAAGAGAACTAAAATTGAGTTTAAAAAATGCAATTCGAGTAAACACTGTAGGACTGGGCTGAGTCTCGATGGGACATCGATGCACGGGACCTGAGATGAGTAGTTTGATTCAGGTGTTTTCCGTAACTTATGTTCCTTGCATAAAAACTTGTGTAAAAAGACATAGTTTAAATGGTTTCATGAGATTGAGATACATCTGATTGATTTGAAACGTATAGATGTACAAAGTTAATGAGACATAGGCTCGAGGGTTGAGCGTCGGGATCAGGGTACACGATGTAATTGAGATTTAGATTCGAGGGTCAAGCGTCGGGGTTAGGACATATGATCAGTGCACCTAGCCTCAGACATGCTTGAGTACGACACTCGAGGACCGAGCGCGGAGTTAAGGTATTCGAGGAATAGGCCTAGCTTACGACCCGTTCGAGTAGCCAGTACGCATGACTCAGGATCCGCTCAAGCGATGACCTTAGGGTTGGATTTGATAATTTGAACCCTAGTCCTAATACAATTTTGAGTAGCGTGTATTTGAAATGTTTTTCTATAATTGTTGCACTGTTTATAACACTGCATCATTTTACTGTTCATGCATACATGCACTGTTTTGAGAATGATGGTTAAGGGTAACATTCTGGTCTTACTACTCACTGAGTCACGTTGATTTTTAGGCTCACTACTCTACTAATATTTTAGGTTCTTCGATGGCTAATAAAGGGAAGGGCATGGTGATTGCCTAGTTCCCTGATGACTCATTTTTCCTTTTCTGGTCCTTTTTGTTTGAGGTTGGTCACTCTCGTGTATGTATATATATATATGGTCAAATGTGTATTTTGGACAAGGCAATATGTAATATGATAATCATTCTTCGTATGTTTGCTTACTTTCAGTTTTGAATCTTTAAATTATTCTGATATCACTTGTTGTTGAGGTTAGAGAGGCCTAACAGTGGTTGGGCAAACTTGACATGATGAGTGAGTTCATCAAGCCACTATGCCAGTCGGGCAGCCCTTCGGCCTAAGGAAGGGGCCCCGACATTAGCCATACACACACACATATGCATTATAGCTAAAACACCCAAAACTAAATATTTCAAGGGTGTTTTAGTGTCTATAAGTATGGTTGCAAGTGTGCAGCCATGTAACAGTGAGTTATATACTTAGAACATCAAGGGAATGATGAGGAAGAATGTGGAAATGACTCTTGACTCTCTCTCATATTATAATTATTGAAACCCTAATATGAATAAGTTTGTTTTGATGAATCTTGTGATTAAGTTCATGTAGTGTGTCTTTTGTTCTACGTTGGTTTGTATATATGAATGATTGTATGATTAGAAGCATGTTAGGGTTTTAAATTATTTATTATGTCATAATATGAATGATAGAATCCTGTTATTGATTTACTTATTGGTATGATCCTTGCATGTCTAGGGTTATTTTATTTATGTCATGCCTTTAACTAAACAAAGATGATTAAGAAATTAAACACGTACTGGAGCGGCGTATCCGTATTTGATCACCATAGGTATTGTCCCTAATGAGTAGGCTTAGTGTGGTGTGTCGCATTTGACCACCATTGAACACTCTCTGATTAGAGGTAAGTTGAGTTAGGGTTCATGGAGTGGTATAGTACCACTCCCATGTATAACCACTACATAGTTTATGTTTAGGGTGTACTCATAGAATGACCCTGCTTTAGAGGTGCCCCTGATAGTCGATGCCTCTGGAAAGGAGTCCTTGAGGGTCGATGCTTACCTTAGGAGGTGTCTTTAGACTATGTTATAAACTGATGGGTGTCTCATCTAAGAAAAAGGAAATATTGAGAATAGTCCTTTCGATCTTTATGTCAACCCTATAATAATGAATTGACTAAATTGCTTAATGTCTTGGAAGTGTTTGCATATTGGCTATTTAATTTTTATAATGCATGAGATGTGCTTGGGATGATCCAGTAAGCTCCTTTGAGCTCATCTCATTTCCTTTTATTCTTTTTAGGTACATACTAAACTGGATAATCTACTGAACCTTAATGGAGTCTCTTGATCTAGTTTGAATTAGCCATGGGGCCAATTTTGATGTTTCAGATTGTGTATCAGTTGTTTTAGTCCAATATAATATAATAATCAATGTGTCAACTTAATTATGGTCTTATTTTTATTCTTTATGGAAAATCTCGTACGTGGTACTTGTTTAACAATTTAGTTTAGTACATCTTGATTAATATTATTTTATGCACACTATGATCATTAGTGAGATGCGGCTATAATATAGCATGTCTGACCTTTGGTTGATCCCATAACCATTATATAATGTTTATTTACATTCTAGCATTTATTGCACCCAAGGGTTTTTTTTCATAATTTAGTCCTGGTGCAATTAGGTGATCGGAGCTCAGGGTGTTACAATGACCCAGTTGTACCTAATGGCTAACTGAGGTATCATACAAGTGAGCAAATCCTCATAGTGTAATACCTGAAATTTTAGTGACGTAATAATTGTAAAATCGAAAATTTTAGTGATGTAATAATCGAAATTTGAGTTTAAAACACATATATGTATATATTTTAAATATAGGATGATTAATATTAGACATAAAAAAAATTTTGGGTAATTATATGCTTCTCTATTTGAATAAGAAAATAATATTTTTAGTATGATATTAATATAGAAAAAACATGTGTATAAAATATTAATTAGATGCACTAATAAAAATAATATTTCGTGTAGTATGATGGTAATATACAAAGAGAAAAAATGTGTAAAGGAAAAGCACTCATGAAACATCCCATGTGTTGAGATGTTAGAATGGGCATGTGTGGGAAGGAATAATGCCACATTGGAAAGTTAGAGTGGGCATGTTAAAATGGGCATGTGTGGGAAGGAATAATCCCACATTGGAAAGTTAGAGACACTATTTGGAGGAGGGCCCTATATAAACCCCCCTACTCCACCCATTTCATTCATCCCAAAGACAA
>JAJIYU010006582.1:0-20604 GCA_030144865.1 Tinospora cordifolia
CCTATAAATATACCAAACACACACACACACACACAAACAAATATATATATATATATATATATATATATATATATATATATATATATATATATATATATATTCCTATTTCTTTCTATTATTCATTTTTAGATAACAAAATTTATTAATAATTTTATGTTTTTTCCCTACTTTATTTTATTCTTTGGAGTATACATAGTTTATACTGCAAAAATGTTATAAAAGTTGAATTGTTTTATTTTAATTTCATTCATCGAATTTTGTACAAAATTGCCAGGTATTACAACCCCACTCCCAGATTTGGAACAATGTGTTGGATTCATTTTTGGTCGTAACATCAATTGATAAATAACAATACATTTGAATCATCTAATTTATGGAAGTGCTTGACATATATATTTTATTTTATTTAAATATTTGGAACGATCTATTGTGCTCTTTGAGCTCACCCCTTCTTTTTAACCTTTCAGAAAACTAGTGATCAGAGCTTGAGTGGCTAGAAGGAGTTTATCCTAGATCTTATCTCGGAATTTACTTATCTAGTTTTCTGGTTTTATTTTAAGTTGGGCATGTTAATCCTAGTTTTTCGTTGTCAATTTTGAAGATGAGTTGATTTAAAGGTCATTACACCTTGATTTTGAATATTGAATTATATTTCAATGATTATTTGGTTTATTTAATCAAAAGGATTTCAAATTATTTGAATAAACAACTTATGTGAGTTAATATGACTCAAGAAGTCTCATGGAGTTGGAACACAGATAGAAAAGAAAAGAAGTAAAAAAAGAAAGGAGAAAATTTGATGTCTCGCCTCTTGAGTAGCCATGATAATTGATTTGATTCGCACATGACGTTAACGTGCCTATTATTATTTGTGTTCAAGGGCATTATGATAATTGCACCCTCCATTACCGAAAACTAGGGCCACAGGGGGGAGGCAAGATGTTACATTTCCAAGCATGTGCCTTGCTAAACACCATCAACATATGTCCTCTGAAAGCACGTGCCTTGCTAAACACCATTAGCATGTGTCCTCTGAAACACTTATACTCTTTCAATTAACCACCTTAGTAAGCTAATTGTGGCTCAAGTGTTGGTCCCTACCCCTTTCGTGCACAATGACATTGCCTTCCCAGATCCCAACACCTATAAGGGTAACAAACCACCCCCACTAGATGAAGTTGATGACCTCATCAACACACTAACATGGCTACTACCTTCAGCACCTTTCTCGTTGGTTTAATTTGCTGCTAGCAACCTTAGACTATTCATCTAATTACTAATCAAAGATTTAGTATCCAACACCATCGTCTTTGTTTCAACATGAAATTGAGGTATAACATCAACTATCCTCTTCAAGAAGACAACTTCAATAGTCATGGTCCTTGCTATGTCTACCGCTAATTCTCTAATTGCTCGAACACCTGTATCCATCTTATCCCACAAAAATTATTATTCAGAAGACTTCTTCTCTAATGTGTCAAACCTTTCCTTTAGACTAATGTTAGCAAAAGAATCCATAAGCGAATAACTCCCCTTGACAAGTTTAGCCATGACATGTTTTAGTTATCCACTTTCTCCTTGTGTGTTTCGATGTTGCCTCATCATCATAGTTACACCAAGTAACTATCATGTCTATAATACTAGTTGTACCAAACAAGAAGGTTCAAATGCCAATTCGCACCAAAGAGATGGTCAATTACTAGTCCACCAACTATCAACCTTAGTCTTTGATACCAAATCACTCAAGTGAATTGGTCGATCACCAATTAAATTGCTTTACAAGCAGAGAATTCACCTAATGAATTGTTTACTTTGCAAGTTGAGAATTCACCCAATGAATTGTTTACTTTGCAAATCGAGAAAGTAATTTATTTCACCTATCATACTCATTTCAAATTCGCTAGTCAACATATAAGCAAAGTCATCACACAAGCTTTAATTTGAACAGCCAAAGATAATGTCATCATCATATATTTGAAGTAAAAGCATATGATCATTTTTTGTATGAATGAATAAGGTTAGATCAAGTGTTCTTTATTAAACCCTTTATCTAACAAGATGTGCTAAGTCTATTACACCAAGCTCTAGGAGGTTGTTGAAGCCCATAAAGAGCTTTCTGAAGGCACTAAACATGATTTGGCTTAATGCTATCCTTAAATCCCAAAGGTTGTTTTACATGTACCTTGTCATTAATATATCTATTTAAGAATGCATTCTTAACATCCATTTGGTAAAGTAGAAAGCCTTTAAAACAAGCATAGGCTAATAACATTTTTGATTGCTTTTGATATGGCTACAAGGGCAAAAGCTTCTTCATAATCTATGCCCTCTTCTTGATTAGAACCTTAGGCCACTAATTTAGCTTTGTTCTGCACAATTTGGCTCCTTCTATTTTTCTTATTACTAAACGTACACCTAAGGCCTATAATGGAATGGTCTTTATGTCTAAGAACTAGGGATTACACTTTGTTTCTCTCAAAATGACCTAATTCTTTTTGCATTTTCAAGATGCAGTAATCATCACAAATTGCCTCATCAACCTTAAAAGGTTCAATGTGAGATACAAACGTCATATGCACATGGAGTGTCTTCTATAATTTGATCTATAAGTTGTCCAACAAGTAACCCAAAGTTTTTAGGTACAACATAATCATGACTATTGGTTTCATTGTCATCTTTTCGATGGTGCTCATCTTGCCCAAGTATTTCCTTATTTGAAGACTCAATTGGGTTTATGACTTCATCATCATCATTTATATTCACTCTTTCTAAGTCTCTTTGGAATCACTTCAGATCCACCTCATCAAATTTTACATGTATGGACTTTTCAGCACACTTCATATTCTTGTTAAAGACTATGCATGCTATATTAGTTGAAGAATGTCCTAAAAATATTTCTTCATTTGACTTTGCATCAAATTTATTAAGATTGTCTTTATCATTCAAGATATAACACTTGTATTCGAAGACACTAAAATACCTTACATTTAGTCTTCTACCTTTCAACATCTCTATGTGGTCTATGCACAAGAACTCTATTCATTTGTAACACGTTGTGTTTATAACCACAACCCAAAAGTGTTTGGCTGCATTGTACTCATTTGACATGGTATGTCATATTTCTTGAAGTGATCTATTTTTCTTCTCAACCACACCTTTTTGCTATGACATCCATCGAGACAAAAACTAGTGAGTATACCCTTGGTTTTCACAAAAGTCCTTAAGATTTTTGCTTGAGAACTCACCACCTCTATTACTCCTAATTATTGTAACTTTGTACCCCTTTTCACTTTTAGTTTTAGTACAAGATATAGTAAGCACATTAAATATATCATGTTTATGTGCAAGAAAGTAAATCCAAGAAAATCTACTAAAGTCATCAACAATCATAAAACAAGATGACTTGCCTCCTAAAGTTTGGGTAAGAATAGGTCCAAATAAGTCCATGTGTATGAGCTTTAAGGCTCTTCAAATAGGTTTTTCACTCCTTCCTTTCCAAGACAATTTGGTGTGCTTTCCTAAAGAACATGATTCATGCTCTATATCCTTTTTATACGTGTTAGATGCATTGTAGACTAACTATATTATAACCATTTTGCACATGTTTTCCATGGATTGGATAGAAAATAGGACATATTTACCAATATATAGGTAATTAGGCATTCAAGTTAGCATTTCATGTTTAGTTGCATAGCAAGAGAATTTCAATATGGCTTTTACTTATTTAAACTTGTGATTTAATGTCTAAGGAATGTTCTTAGTTGTTTATGCAGGTTTAGGTTGAGTGGAAACAAGTATACTGAGGAAAGAAGATGGAAAAGAGTTCAAAAGTGCATAAATCAACTGACTGTCATGGTAGAGAAACATACTACTGCAATAATCAGAGCTTAAACATAAGAGAAGCAAGCAGATCATTACCTAGGATATTACTGCAATATCCAGAACAAGGGGCATTGCAAAACTTTATTACCCTGATAACTAAAGAGAAAATTCCATCCACAGAATGACTACCACAATAATGCAATTAATTAACAAAGTTCATGATTTTTTGGAGTTTCGAGTTCTCAAGACTACTGTGATCTATTACTGCAATAATGCGATTAAACTGCACTTTTAGGTTTTCTAAATTCATGTTTTAGGAGCTTTTAAGTGGGAACTATAAATAGAGATGTGTATTAGGGTTTATGATCTTTCAAATATTGGGTTTGACAGCAAGAGAACAAAGAGAGCAAAGATGGAGAAGAAGGTGAAAATGGAGATCAAGCTCGTAGTATGATCTTTATTTTGTTTAATTCTTTGTTTTGTACTCTCTGCACTATGTTCGACTAAGTGGCTTTAATTTCTACAATGTAATTTTGATTGTAAAAACCCTTGATTCAGTATTTTGATTAATCTATTTTGAGATTTTGTTTTATACATTGTGTTCTTATTACTTTCTATTTACTACCCATAGATAGATTGATTCTACATTGTTAAACTAACTCGAGAGAGAGGTTTAATGGTTCGACTATCAAAGTATAGAGACAAAGAGATCAATTGAACTGGGAGGTTGATGATTATGTAGGAGGTTACATGTGAATTTAGTGTATTGCCTTAGTTTGCTAAATGTACGCCTTGGAAGAGGGTATTAGGAGACTTGGCTAATAGGTATTAAAATGCCTTGGAAGAGGGTTTTAGTGAAAAGTGCCATGACCTACAGAACTAGGAATTAGATTAGTTAAAATATGAATTAATGGGGATTACATGAGATTTTACTATCCTAGATACTTGATTAATATCAGTTTCAAAATCTAGTATCGCTTGCTTTTTAATTTTATTTTAGTTTATAGCATTCAAACTTAATTTGTAGCCTTAATAAAATTGTTACTAATAGTAGATTGGGATTTGAGATTTTTGGCAATTAACCATTCCTTGAGGATGATACTCGGTATTCAACTATATGTCACTATTGCAATCATATACACTTGTAGTAATCCCAACAAGTTTTTGGCACCGTTGCCAATGAACTGTGTACAACAGCCTTAGAACCAATCGAATTTTGTTAAACCTTAGTTAAGGTAAATTTTCTTTTTAAATTTTATTTTATTTTCTTATATTATTTAATTCATTGAATACATTTTATCTCTTTTCTTGTTTTGCTTGTGGTGTTTTAGGTTGTTGATGAGTTGAGTGATCCAGACTTGTCAAAAACACTTCAAAAAATCCCATTAGAGGTTAGAAGTCATATGTCTAATATGGCAGAAAGTAGTAGATCAGTAGTTATCCTAGATTTCTTTAAACATGTGCTAAATAATAATTACGTCAGGATTGCTAGAACGCCAATCAACTCCAACAATTTTGAGTTGAAGCCCTCGCTAATAACTATGGTCTAACAACAACAATTTGGAGGCTTGGCAACAAAGGATCTAATGCCACTTTTTCGCCCGACTCTTTGGTCTTAAGAATGCTAGTTTTAAGAATGAGTGATTGCCCTTCTCCGACCCTTATTGCCCAACCAGAGAGTGTTCTCTTATTCTGACTTCCCCCAGATCCTCCGGTAGCACAACCGAGATAGCGACGAACTGGATTCTTTTATGGAGATCCTTGACACTGTTAAAATGAATGGTGTGACTAAAGACCAACTAAGATTGAGGTTTTTCCCTTTTTCTTTGAGAAACAAAGCAAGGACATAGCTGCAGACACTTTTATCAGGAAGCATCACCACCTATGAAGAAATGGGACAAAGTTTTCTACAAAAGTATTTCACTCCAGCGAAGGTCTGTCAACTTAGGGGTGAAATAAGTTCATTCAAACAGTCAGAATTTGAGTCTCTCTATGAAGCTTGGGAGAGATTCAAGGATTTATTGTGAAAATTCCCTCGATATGGTTATCGTCCATGGCTTTAAGTACAAATGTTCTACAATAGTTTGACACCACCTACTAGAGCCTTGGTTGATTCAACCATTGGAGGGTCTTTAATGGGAAAGTCCATAATAGATGCCACTTAACTTATTGAAGATATGGCAACCAATATTTAGGCCATGACAGAGAGAGAAGCTCAGTTAAAAGGGTTAGAATACATGAGGTGGATGAGATTACAGCTCTCAAAGCACAGATATCCTTTATGACCTACCAAATGAATTCATGGGCTAAGAAGTTTGGTAATGGACAATTTTAGGCTCTTCAAAATCAATCTATCCTAGCTATTACTAAAGCACAAACGCATCTTTTAATGAAGAAGCATCTATAGAGCAACTGAATGCGGTGAATCATTTCAGCAACTTTCAAGGGTAGGAGCAAGAGAATCAAATCCCTAAGTACTATCATTCAGGCATCATAAATCATAATAACTTCTCTTATGTTAATAATAGAAACGTCCAGCAAGCCCCACTAGGTTATGTTCCATAGCAAAGCCTGAATGAAAAGAAGCTATCACTGGAAGACAAACTAGATGAGATGATGAATGTGCAAGCCTAATTCTTCAAGGAATTGACTAGCAGGATTGATAAGAATGATAGTTGAATGTCAGGGTTGGAAGTCCAGATGGGGAATGTTAATGCAACAGTAAAGAGCCTTGAGACTCAAGTGGGACAGTTAGCCCAAGCATTCGCCAGTTATAATATCTCAAAATTTTTAAGTCAATAATTATCCAAGATGACTATAATTAAGTGTCAAATAACCTTGGTCAATAATGGTTCACCATTGTCAAGAATTGGACCACTCAACCAGTCTGACAAGAATACAATAAACTTCAAAAAATTATTTCGAAGGAAAAACGATCAAATTAAACAATGAGCAACATGTCAAAATGCTAAGGACGCCAAGGAAACTTAAATAAAAAATTAATAATAATAATAAATAAAGGTGAAAAATAATAGTATTAATGATAATAATAAGAATAAAATAATAATAATAATAACAAATAAATAACAAATAATTAATGATAATTAATGAAAATCAAATCATCAAATAATTAATTATTTTATAATGTCATGAATAGTAAAGTTGATTAATAGTGTCATGAATAATAAAGTTGACTGATAGCGTTATGAATAGTAAAGTTAATTATTTTAATTATTTTAGTTAATTTAATTAATTAAAATAATTAACTAAACTCTATCTTTAATGATGATAGTAGTTTTTAACCATCATCATTAATTAAAGATAGCTTTAAAGGACATAAATAATATCATCCAACTATCACTATTATCATCTTTAATTAATAGTGTAATTTTTAATTAAATAAAAATAACTTTAAAGTACATAAATAATATTATTCAACCACCACCACTATTATTTTTAATTAATTAAAGATGACAGTGTCATTTTTAATTAAATAAAGATGGCTTTAAAGTACATGAATAGTATGTTTCAAACCACTTTTATTAATACTTAAAATTGCTTGCAAACAAGCATGGATGACCCCCCTTGCACCTCCATTATTCTAAGCTAACCTCCACCATACCCTAAACACTAACCTTAATGATCAAAGCTCTACTATAAGTAGAGAGCCTCTTCTTCCATTCTCTTCTTCACACCAAATTGAAGCATTAAAGTGTGTTTGAGAAGAAAGGAAGAGGATGAGAGTTTGGAAGAAAGAGTAGCTAAAGTTGAGGTATAAGTTCTCTCATTAGTTTCTTTAAAATTCTTTTTCTATTTCTTTTATTTTATGCAAAGTTTTAATTAATTATGGCCTAAAAGACCATACCACTTTGGGTAAGTTTTTGAAGATCAGAGAATTTCCAAAAAGGTCCAAACCATTCACCATCAAAGAATGGTCGAAATCAGCATTTCAAAAATTATTGCCCAACATTAGTTATGAAACAGTAACTTTCATAACATTTTTGGGTTACTGGAGGCATGATCTAAGTAAATTACCACTACCATATTGAACCTTGTCAAGTTTAATATAGAGTAGACTCAAGAATGACCCCAATCAGATACCCAAAACCCTCGAATTGACCTTCCAAAAATTATTGCGCAAAAATAGGATAGATTTGCAAATTAGCAGGTTCATGTGCATTTTTGTTCAAACATGGGCCTGGCCTAAGGAAAATGGTCATGATGTTCTTCATTGTGAGCATTACAAGTTAGACCCAAGAATTGCATAAAATGGAGTCCCAAAACTCATGTTATGGCCTCTTGACGGTCGGTATAACATAGATGTAACCTTAAACAACTTACGTCAAGATTCATGGGTTATTTTGAATCCTAGAACACTTTAGAGGCTATTTTGAACCTAAAGCTAAGTTTAGGAGCTAAATTCAATGTCAACTAAGACCCGTGTACTTTTATAGGAATCTCGGATGACCAGCACCACCACGAGCATCAAGCAACATAAAGAACATGTAAATCAAGGTAGAAATGATTTCCAACTCACAAACTTTTTAACCATATTTGCTTGCATATTATATATAAATGGCATAGGTGGTAGTAAAATGCATCCTTTATTGATCGTATGATTAAATACTTGTAGTTGCATTGATAATGTGAATAATGAGAATATGATTTTGAATGTATGTTGTTTATTATGATCATATGCACGTACCATGATAGATTTAGAACATATATAGGATGTTGTTTGTGTATGGAATGATATGCACATAAATTTACTAGATGAGTATAGTCTATGAGAATATGCCATTTTAGAATTCAAGTATGTAAAGATATCATTAAATAAATGTCACATATAATACTCATATGCATGAGGGTATAAAGAATCTATCTTTTAAAGAATTATCATTTAATATGCATGAATATATTAGTGACCAAATACAAATCCCTCTTAACAAGATAACAATACACTTGGAGGGGGTTGAATGGACTAAAGACAATCAATGGTGATTCTCGTGTTGATGTCTCGATTAAGAGACGAGTGTGTAATCACACTTAAGAAACTTGAAAGTGTTTTGCGTATCTTCTACGTCTGTGGACTACTGGACATACGAATGCATAACCTGGATGCCAGTAATGTTTTTGTGGGATTCACTTGGCCAAAGGTACAAGAATCACTCTAGGATCGACCACCCTACCTCGACTGACTAAAAACAATCTATTGTTTGTATTGACAAATATATGAAAGCGATTGATTATACGATGGGCTTGCCTTATTGTTAGATTGTCTATGAATTAGAATGATCCACTGGGCTTGTAGAGCTCACCCCTTCCATTTTTCAAATGCATGAAACTAGTGTAACAACTGAGAGACTTGGGCCAGAATTTACTATCCTTATTTTCTTAATATTTGTGTCTTATGATGTTACTTAAACACTAGTATGTACAATAGCATGAATGTAATGATTAAAGGCCATTTGAACAATGTATGCTCATAATACTAAAGATACTGTGAAAACTAGTTTTAAAACTAATAAACTAGTAGGATGAAGAAACGACTCAAATAATAGTAACACCTTAGAATATGGAGAAAATTGTTTTAACAGTTCTGAAATAGAGATTTCAAGTTTAAGTTGATAGTGGGTAAGCCTTATTCCAAGTAAAGTTAAACATTGAATAAGAGGTAGGTTATCCTACTATAGGAAGGTATGGTTTTTTAAGTAGCTTAGTTTGACCACCCTGACTGAAGGTTGTCCCACCAACTTGAATGAGCAATCAAAGACAAGGAATACATTCTCAAATAAATCAACTATTTTTCTAATGTATCTACTCACAAAGATTTTCCACTCTCACATGTACATATATGTATAAAGAAATGATTTTTAAATGTTTTTACTTTTAAACTAAAAAAGGGGTGTCATACTACTCAACAAAGGGGGTCCTTTCCTATTGACACCAAAGTAAATTTGAAGAGAGCTGCAAAACCGTATTCACCCAAAGTGAACGAGAAATTCATGGTCCACCTTTACCTTTTAGTCTTTCTATTCCTACTGATGACTCTAATAATTCCAAAGGGCCAGTTCCTTCAAAGCAAACAGATACAACGCCTACAAATGGGGAAAAAAAGAAAGGAAGACTTCCTAGGATCACCATTCAAGGCAACAAAAAGCTTGCGCCTCCTCCATTGCCCTTTTCGTAGCGATTTCAAAAGAAGAAAATAGATGATCAGCTTGCCAAATTCTTGGACATGTTCAAAAAAATACATATCAACGTCCCCTTTGCAGAGGCATTATAGTAGATGCATAATTATACTAAATTTATGAAAGAAGTCATGTCCATGAAATGCAAACTGGATGATCATGAGACAGTAAGGCTCATGGAGGAATACAGTGCAATAATTTAGAAGAAGTTGCGACAAAAGTTGAAAGATTCGGGAAGTTTTACCATTCCTTGTAATATAGGCAAAGCTACAGTTGAGAAGGCTTTTTGCGATTTGGGGGCCAGTATAAATCTCATGCCACTTTCAATATATCGACAGTTGGGCTTATCAGGGATCAAGCCTACAGCTATTACCCTTCAACTAGCAAACCATTCTATCACCTATCCAAAGGGAATCATTGAAGATGTGTTGATTGAGGTAGTTGAATTTATCTTCCCAGTTTATTTTGTGGTATTGGACATGGAGAAAGATAATGAAGTACCTCTGATCATTGGGAGACCGTTCTTAGTTACTAGTCAATGCATCGTAGATGTTCAAAAAGGAGAACTCACCTTGCGAGTAAATCAAGACCAAGTAGTTTTCAACATTTATCAATTTTTTAAGCTGCCTGTTAGAGCACATGAATCCAAAAAAATAACTGTGGCACAAGCTAGCACTAAGGCGTTGGTGGGAGAGTCCTAGTTTGATGTTGCTAAAGCCTTAAAAGTTGAACTGGATAAAGGAAATCCAATTCAAGCAAGCCAAAAGCATAGTTGTGTCACCGAAAAGCCAGTTAATGGCTTATGTCCACGAAAGAGAGTTATGAACAATTCACATCATCCTAAAGTGGCGTTTCAATAGCAAACCAACATGATCATGCATCAATGGCCTAAGGAAAGGTGATTAGAAGCAATTTGAGATTCATCTGAGGTTACTCTATCATAGGAGACACGCAAGAAAGGAAGAATAAAGTTGGACGCCAAAGCTGAAACATTGAGCTGCAAATAATTTGTGTCCACGTCGAGCTAACAACATTAAACATAGTGCTTAGTGGAAGGCAACCCACTCATTCGCCATTTTTTTCCTTTTCTATTAGTTATGTTTTGCATTTAAGTTTCTAGGGGGCATGCATTAAAAAAACAAAAAAAAAATTGCATGCATTTTAGTTTAGAAAAAAGGGGGCGGGAGCTCTGCTATTTGACTATTACTTTTGCTCCTTAAAAAGCATTTTTAATGAGGTCACATAGTTCTTTTTATTGCATGCCTTACTAGTGGATTACTTGCCAATTATACTTGCCATCCTTTTGTTTTATGCATGTTTTCAAAGTGCGAGTATGTCGACGGATGCCTGTGCTTCAATGTGTCCTCTGTGTGTGCATCACGTTTAAGTTGTGCTCTTGAGGACAAGGCACAATTTAAGTTTGAGGGTGCACATTAAAGAAAATCTTCTTTAATATCAAGTTATTTTTCATTATATATATATATATATATATATAGTGTGTGCTTACATTGCTATTGAATTGCTTATTTATGGGCGTATCACATATTATCATTGAAATTCCGCATCAAGATATCATGAAATGTCTAGAAAATTTAACATTAGGACATGAGCATGTAGATCATGTATGTGTCACTTAGGCTAAATCCATACCAAATTTTTTGAAATTTTCACTAAGTGATCTATGAGATTGAAAATTCCTCTAGCGTGAGGAAATAAAGAACTAAGGGTATGTTCAAATAGATTGTGTGCTTGATTTGTCCAAAATTTGACTTTGATAGAACTCTTTAGCTTAGATAATTTAAGAATCTAAAAACTGAGGAAAGTGAGGAGTGGGACCACAACACAAGTGCAAATAATCTCTCACAGACTTTGAAATAATCAAATCTATTTTGAATAGTGCTTAAGAATGACTCGAGGAGGAAAAGGATATAGGCCATCATTATTTGAGTTTTAGCCTAAAGGCTGGTGCTAATATTAAAAATCCTTCGCAACCAAGTTGAATCGTGAAGCCTGCTTTCTTCTGATGAACCTAAACAATATATAAACACTTTACTTTTTATGCATGTTTCAATTGAACCTATTTGATGCACTCATGGTTATAACAATGCCTATTTGGATGATGTAAAGATGCAAGGGATGTAGTCATTAAGATACATATATATATTTTTTTGTTTTATAAAAAAAGATATATATATATATATATATATATATATATATTTCAGTATTATTGATGAATGTTGAGCTTCCTACTTTTACATGAGTGTATATATGGGCATCAAATGAGATGCATGTGAAATCATAAGTTTGGGGGAGCCATGGAAAGAAGGTTGGGGGGTTTAAACACAGAAAAAAAAAAACAAAAGAGTAGACAAAGTGGATCAAGAATGTAAAAAAGAAAATCAAACAAATAAGATTGTTATTATTGTTAGGAGTGTACATTTGAGTCATAATGAAAATCCTATCACACTTATACTTAGAATTAGGCCACATTACAATCTAAAAGAAAGACCATTAATCCTAACTAATGTTTAACCTAAGCAAAGGATATATAGAAGAGAGGGTTGAGAGAGTTTATGTACTTAGATATTAGGAGAGGATTTCTATGAGTGGGATGGTAACTACAAATCACCTGCATGGTCTAGGAGGACTGAGATACTAACAGACGAGGGTGAAGTTAAGGAAGAATAAAGGATGGACTGAAATTTTGGACCACTAGAATGGTCTTAGAAACTTGTTGACGAATCACAAGCTACAGGATTGGAAAATGGAGGTCACAATGATGAGTGAAAAAAGAACTTAACTATGTCTGGTATGGTGTGTAAGTTTTAGTAGTTGAGTCATTATTCCAGATGAATATGTAACACCTCGCTTCTCGTGCCCCGACCACACATCATTGACTGTGCTTTCTTTCCATTTTTGACCCTCCTGGGAGCAGACCCAATGTTACATTATTCACTTTCCTTTTTTTGTTCCCATATCCTTAGGACATTCTAAATATTTAAAAACTCATGCCATAATTCAGAAAAACAATATTTAGAAACATCTAAATAAAATAACTAATCATTAACTTGTTTCTTTTTTCATGAATAATAATATCAATGCCATGATAAAAGAAAACTTCAATATCATTAATAAATTCAAAATTTCAAGGGTGCGATGCGTTTCGTTTATTACAGTCGAATAAATTTCAAATAACTTCAAATTTTAAATAAAAATAACTTGGGGCAACATACCCTACAATTTAATAGAAATTTTAAGAAAGATAATACAAGGGATATTCTAGTATCCTCTGAATCTTAATTTCCTAAAAGATTAAAAGCAAGGGTGAACTTACGCACCCCGTGTATCATTCCAAAAATTTAACTTATTATTTAAAAATAAATATAACATGCATAACAAACACTTAATGTAACATCCCAACCCTCTAAAAACAGGTTTAAACTCAAAAGCAAAGCGGATTGGGTCCTATGTTACATTCACAAGTACACAACTTCCATCTCGATTCCTCTATTCTAACTCTTATTGAACCTTTCATGAGTGTCTCACCCAATTTGATCAATTTTAAATTTAATAAGGCATTACAAGTAGAAAAAGAAATATTTCAAACTCCTTATTCATTAAAGAAAATAAAGAATTACATTATTGAATTCATAATCAAGAGTACATAACTCAAAATTTTAAAATAGAAATTTAACAAAAGTCAAATAAATCTATAGTGGGCAACATGCCCTTACATTGAAAAAAAAAAAAACTTTCCAAGTATAGCTACTATCAAATTTTCATTGTCATCATATTCAATTTCCTGAAATGTTAAAAAGAGAGGGGTGAGCACATAGCCTAGTGGATCATCTATTAAACAACTAGCTTATTGTTTCAAATTTCTAACACATCCAAATTCACACACTTTTAAACATTAAGTGATTCATACATCAAGTTGGTTCAAGTTGATGTTGTGACTGAAAGGGGTTCTATTCCCTTAATATTCTTCATTTAGATACCCCTCTTTAGGGTGGAAAGATATTTCTTTCTTACTTTCCATTGGATGCCACATACCAAGTATCTGTTTGTTGCACTTTGCTACCACACACTCCAAGCATATGTTAAGAACACCCATAATACCCATATGGGTTACTATGATAGTACGTGGTTCTTATCTTCACTGTCTCATGTTTAAAATCACATAATCATGATACTAAATAAAAATATTAAATCTCAAAATTTATTAAGAAAGCAGGGAAACACACATAGTATGCTTGAAAACTTAAAAGCAAACCTAAGCATGGTTTCTAGGCATAGTATGATCTCATGAATGATTAAAAATATGCAAACATGCTAAACTAAAATTTAAATATGATCAATCATGCTAAAACTAAATAAATCATGCTATCAATTGAAAAATAAACATGCATGAACATCCTAGAAACTTGAAATAACAAGATAGAAGTTCTAGAAATTCCCTCCACCCAATCTGAGTTTCTTGTTGAATCTGGCAAAGGTTTCCCTTATCTTCCACTTTAAGAACTTTCAACCACCAACAAAAACACTCAAAAAAACTCACTAAAAGACTGAAATTAAAGCTTCTTACTTGTGAACACAAGCAAAGTGAAAAGAGACGCCAAAAAGAGGGCTTAGAATAAGCATAGAGGGAAGTATCAACTCTTTGCTTTGGGATGAGAAGAATGAGAGCATGAAGGGGTTTATACAGATGTTCAAGAGCACTAGGGGTCGTTTTGGTTAGTCTTGGGCAGCTTGGGTAGCTCACAAAAATTTGGCAAGTTTTCAAACAAGAGGGGACTGTTTGAATAAAGAGGGCAAGTGTGCTCATGGTTGGCAAGTGGGACCATTATGGCTTTCTAATTCGAAAGATATGAGTACAATCTTGTTTCATAACTATGTGTGAACATAAAATAGGTTTAAATCATATTGTAATTCAAATGAGATGTCCCATGTGTGTTCATGACAACTTTCTCTTTTGGTTTCCTTGCTTGATCATCACACAAACACCCAAGGAATACTTTTTCATTCTCTTATTTCTTGGACATCAAGCATGGGTGCACACAATCAGATTTGAGGGGACACCATATAATAGTCAAAGATGTTCATCTTGGTTCCAAGAAACTATCTAAATAGAGATGCTCACATGTGTGCACATACACATGTACATAGTTGGGTTGATTTTGGCTTAAGTGGGTGTGGGTATACACAATCAAGTGGGGGTGTATATGGAATCATGTCTCATGGTTTCTAGGCCATATAAAACATCTACTAATGTAGGTGTACTGAATTATTTACATGGGACATGGGATAATTTTACAATGATTCAAATAAAGGAAACATCCCATAGAGCTTTGGTTAGGATGAAGGTGCACATGATCCTGGTGTTCACCCATGTGACTTGCACATGCTTAGGGTGGCCATGACTTCATGGGTTCACAAAAATTAAATAAAAATTAATACCTCCTTATTTACAAGGAATTATGATTTATAACCTACAATTTTGGAATCACATGAAAAATTAAGAATTTCAATGTATGGTTTGGCCAAATTGGTTTTCATTTACTTTTTATTTAGAACCCATTGAAGGCACTATGAAATGAAAATCCAAATCTTGGCCAATTGTCCTGATTTTTTAACATGTTTATTTTTTTAGTTCATGTTATCTCATTTCATTTCGGGTTATTTCGATTCCCCGAAGTACCCTAAATGTCAATTCTTTCTAATTTGGACCCCCTAAAAGGCGTTTCGCAAATGAAAACCCTAATCTTGACCAATTGTTCTAATTTTTGGATATATTATCCAATTAGTTGATTCATGTCACCTTACTTTGTTTTAGGTTGTTTTGGGTCTCTAAGGGTCACCAAATAAGACTTTTGTAAACCTACCAAATTTTAGCCCCAAAATGAACTCGATTTCATTTTACACCCAATTTCACTGAATTGATCTTCAATTTCATTTAATTAAATACTGAGTCTTTAGGGTGTTACAACCTACCCTCCTTAGAAAAATTTTGTCCTTGAAATTTGTACATAACTAATGATTTCTAGTGAATAGGTGTAGATACTTGGTCTTCCTTTCGCTTTCGAGTTCCTAGGTAGCTTCTTCCACCTCGGCGATGCTTCCACAACACTTTCACCAATAGAATATCCTTCATTCTCATACTCTGTGCTTTGTGGTCGAGGATTTTGGCTACTGCTTCCTTGTAAGTGACATCATCTTGAATGTCAGGTTCATACTTTCTCGAGTTTTCTTTTAAGGTCTAAAGCACAAGACCTCAACATATCCTCTAGTGTCCAGGTGATTCTCTTAGACTTACTGACTTGATCTGTGGATCTAAATGGTAGGAACTAAGTCACTTTAGTGAGACGATCCACAATTACCCATACGATGTTTTCTTCCTAAGTCTTAGGATATTCTTAGCATTTACCCTATGGTCAGTATGCTTATCCCATTCACTTTCTTCTATTAGGCTTGTGAGCCATTCATCTTGCCTTTTCTTCATCTCTGATCTAATGCAATAGGTCTGATGGCAAGACTTGTTATAGAAATAGGCTTGTCTTTCATTTAGGGTCACACCCATCCTAAAATCTTTCATTATTCTGTATAACTGTTTGAGGATGAACATTTCCCACCTCCGACTTAGTGGACTTGACCACACAACAAGTTTTGGGATTGTTACTTCGAGTGATTAACACTTTCTTTCTTGTTCGAATATTTAATGTGGGGAAACAAGAATTCTTAAGGAATTCATTTTCATTAATTGAAAATTAGAGGTACAAAACCTTATTCAAAGCCAAAATAAATGTTGACATATAGCGAGTTTTAAGAACTCTCTTCCACTAATTATATTCCAAAAATTAATTTTTTTTCCTAACATTGGACTACTAGGGTTTCTATTGAGGGTATTAATCTTCTTGAGCCTCCACAGCGAACATTCTAGCCTAGTTCTGACCACAACCCTGATTCTGCCCTTGGTTAGCATTCTGTTGTTGTTGTCTGCTTTGAGAATGATCATTCGAACCTTCTCCCTGAGTGTTCTGTGGCTGAAGAGCCTGAGCTGGTGCAGTCTAGCAATTTTTTGCTATATGGCCTCTCTACCTGCACACGCAGCACAACCTTTGTCTCTTTGCTTGCTCCTTTGACTCGTCCTTATTCTGCCCCTGTTTCTGTGGTTCATTCCCACCATTCTCACTTTTTTTTGAGTCTTTGATCATTTTCATTCTTGACCCTCTTATTTTTTTCCCTCAACCTTTGTTCTAGGTTGAGTTCTTGTTATAGTGTTAAGGTTTTTTCTATGACATCTTTGTAAGTCCTTAGGCCTAGAGTCTTAACTATCTTTCAAATCTCCATCTTAAAACCCTATGCGAGTCAATTGGCCTTCCTTTTCTCCTCCCTAATCAGATCTAGTGAGAATTTGGCTAATTCGATGAAATTCCTTTCATATTCAACTACAGTGTGTCCCTCTGATTCAATCGAACAAAGGCCTCCTGTAGCTTGCTCAAGGTCACTTCTAGAAGAAATTTTTTATAAAATATCTTTGTGAAGTTCACCTAGCTCATAGCATTAAAATATTTATTAGGGTCCATCCTCATCATATACCACCAACTTCTGGCTGGTCCTTTGAAGTGGTGCATGGCCAGTGCTACCCATCTTAACCGAGTTACCATTAGTACGTTGAGAATTTCCTCCATCTCTTGGTACCAGTGGTCTGCCAAGATATAATTTATAGTACTATCAAATGAAGGAAGGTGGAGCTTCTGTAGCTCTATTAGCATCTTCTTCTATTTTTCATCATCCAAACCCTCCAAAGCCCTCTTACATTCAGGATCTTAGGCCATAGGTGCTGGCTATTGAACTTGGATGCGTTCAAGTACTTGAGGCCGAGGTACTGTTTGAGGGAGTATTGGGGGTAAAGCCCTCATCAGTTGATCCATAACTCTTTGTGCAACTTCATTCATCATGTTCTCTATTTACGCCTCCATGCCAGTAGGTATTTCCTGATCCCTCTGCTCTATCTCTTCAGATGTGGGGGATCGAGTAGCATACTTTCTTATTTCAACCATTGTCTACAATTGAATAGGCTATCAGTATTTGCCTCATCAAACATTTGTACTATCATGACTCTAGATTCATGTTTCTAAGTTCTCGATTTATTAGGTGGCCTAAAGTTTTTTTCCTAGGTTTTTTTCATGCATGGGTATAGGATTTGGTCTCAAAGCAAATAAACACTAAAACATGCATACAATCATACAATCAAGCTAGCACAGCAAGGTTCCAAGCTTCTACCTAAGCTTTCAAGTTCAAGTGTCATATACCACTCTACCCTTTCCACTTAGGCTTTCACCTAGAACAGAACCGCACCCAAACAATTTCACAAATTGCTCAATAACTAAAGTTCCCGAGCCCACTATACCCAACTGTCCCATACCAGTCGAGCATAAAGAAACCTATTCTTCTAGAGTTATTGATCATTCACCACACATGGGCCATCATTCTCTGAGTCCAAGCTTCCTTCATAACCCCAAATTCCTATGCATACCATACTACATAAAAACGAAAGATATATAAGCTTCTCGATCTCATGTTCTGATTAAACAATTTTTAGCTCTCACGCAAATTTTTAATTTCTAGCTTATATCCTAAAATTTTATATTTTTGATCCACTATGCCACTCATAGCTACATCACGTTTCTACCTATGGTCTTTCCCCGGGACCTAGGGCTCAGTCTAGTTGACTCACAACCTCTGTCTAGTCGAGGTACTACCTTTGACATCTTTTTTGACTTCTAATCAATTTCTTGCCCTATTTTTCAACCTTCTATTTTTCTTTATATAGAAAGTAAGGGTGTTCTTCAACTCAAACCACTCATATAAGCTGGTGGGACAACCTCCAGATCGGACTGCAAAATCGAAGTCTATTTAGCAATCGTGCTTTCTAGGGCGAGATAACCCAACTTCCTTTCAATGTTTAGCTTTACTCAGGACAAAGCTTATCCACTATCAGCTCAACTTGTAGTATTTGTTTCCAAACAAAACATTCCAACAACATATATTTACTTTTTGAAAACACTTTCTAAAATGTTTTTCATTTTCAAAATAGAAGGTAAAGTATTCAAAATTTTAACTCAAAACAAGGTTAAACCCTAATTGAGTTTCTAATTCTAATCAAGCAACATTATTTGACTTTCCATTTTTAGCCCACTCTGATACCACCTTTGGTATTAGAGGAAACTTTCTAGTTTTGGCCCAGCAACTAATGCCTAAGCTCTAATGTCACCTTTGGTATCAAAGGAAACTTTCTCATTTGGGGCCCACAACTAATGCCTAGGCTCTGATACCACCTTTGTAACACCTCCACCCCCTAGAAACAGGTTTAAGCTCAACCACAAAGTGGGTTGGGTCCTATGTTATATTTACAAGTACACAACTTGCATCTCAATTCCTTTATTATAATTTTTATTGAACCTTTCATGAGTGCCTCACCCAATTTGATCAATTTTAAATTCAATAAGGCATTACAAGTAGAAAAAGAAATATTTCTAACTCTTTATTTATTAAAGAAAATAAAGAAGTACATTATTAATTTTATAATCAAGAGCACATAACTCAAAATTTTAAAATAAAAATTCAACAAAAGTCAAATAAATATAAAGTCAGCAATGTGCCCTTACAATGAAAAAAAAAACTTTCCAATAATAAGTACTATTAGATTTTCATTGCCACCATATTCAATTTTTTGAAATGTTAAAAAGAGAGGGGTGAGCATATAGCCAGTGGATCATCCATCAAACAACTAGCTTATTATTTCAAATTTCTAACACATCTAAATTCACACACTGTCAAACATTAATTGATTCATAAATCAAGTTGGTTCAAGTTGACGTTATGATGAAAAGGATTCTACTTCCTTGATGTTCTTAATTTAGATACCCCTCTTTAGGGTGGAAAGACATTTCTTTATTACTTTCCATTGGATGCCACATACCAAGTGATGCAGATTATGAAGTTGACAAAGATGAAACAAATAAATTAATTAATGGTGATGATGATGCTTTGCATATTCCAAGAGGACCGATTACAAGGGCCTGTGCCAAAAGACTTAATGAAACATTACTTGGGCTGGTTCAAGACATTTGGGCCAAATAAGGTGTTAATGGTTTTTCCAACTTTAATATGAGCTTGGATAAATCAAAAGGAGCTATGAGTGTCATCCAAGTGCAGGATAGTCATTATAAAAAATAAAGACCTCTAATGGAAATACATGTCTGGACAAAATAATTCAAGTCATAATCTCATTAATTTGAGATGATAAAGATGGTTTATTGGTCATTATTAGAGGTTGCACGAAATTAATTAATGTCCTATGTGTTATTTGTAACATCTCAGAAATTTTATAGAAATTTTACTTAGAATATTACACAGAATTGATGAATGAAAAATTTGGCATGTCCTAGTTATCCAAGTACAGATCAAAAATCAATTCAAGGGATTTTAGAAAGAAAAAAATATATTTTAATGCACAAAATGTGATATCATGGTCAGAAATACAAGGATATGTGCAAATTTGATGAAAAATGGATTAGAAGTCGATTTG
>JAJIYU010006583.1:0-20401 GCA_030144865.1 Tinospora cordifolia
CCACCCCCACTTGATTGTGTACACTCACACCCACTTAAGCCAAAATCGGCCCCATCATGTACATATGTGTGTGCACACATGTGAGCAACCTTATTTAGGTAGTTTCTTGCAACCAAGATGAGCATCTTTGACTATTATATGGTGTCCTCTCAAATTTGATAGTGTACACCGATGCTTAATGTCCAAGAAATAAGAGAATGGGAAAATATTCCTTGTGTGTTTATGTGATGAGCAAGCAAGGATACCAAAAAGGAAAGTTGTCATGAGCATATATAGGATGTCCCATTTGAATTAGAATATGATTTAAACCTATTTTGTTTTCATATATAGTTAGGAAACAAGATTATACTCATATATTTTGAATTAGAAAGCCATAGTGGTCCCACTTACCAACCATGAGCACACTTGCACTCTTTATGCAAATCATCCCCTTATGAGTTTGGAAACATGTCCAAACGTGTTGAGCTACCCTAGCTACCATAGATGCTCCCCTTGTACTCATGAACACCAATAAGTACCCCCTCTTGCTAACATTCATCTCATCCCAAAGCAAATAGTTAACACTTTTATCTTTGCTTGTTCTTGCCTTCTTCTTGGTACCCCTTCTCACCCTCTATTCTTTCTTGTGTGAGAAGTTCTTATTTTAGTATTTTAGAGAGTTGTTGAAGTAGTTTTTTTGGTGATTAGAAGATCTTGTAGTTCTAAAAGTGGTAGATAAGGGGAACTTCTACTAGAGTCTACAAAGAAATTCGAATTAAGGTAAAGGGGATTTCTTGAACATTTACTTTGTTCTTTCGAATTTCTAGCATGTTCATGCTTATCTCAATGCTAGTTTTCAGCATGTTTTATTATAGTTTCAACATGTTTAAACATATTTTAGTTTTAGTTTAGCATGTTTTTATGTTTTAGTCACTCATGAGAGCATGTCATGCTTAGAATCCATGTTTAGGATTTAATTCAATGTTTCAAGGGCAGTGTCAACTCTTTGCTTTCGAATGAGATGAATGTGAGCAAGAGGGGGTATTTATAGGTGTTTATAAACAAAAGGGGGGCATAAAGGGCAGCTAGGGCAGCTCACCACATTTGGGCATGTTTCCAAACTCATAAGGGGATGGTTTGGGTGAGAAAGGCAAGTGTGTTCATGGTTGACAAGTGGGACTACTAAGGTTTCCAACCCACGTGTGAGCAAAATCTTTGAACCTTATTTGTTTCTTTGATGCGTGTGAACGCAATTAATGGTTTAGAATATATTCTAATCTCTCTTGGACATCTTCTATTAGTAGGAAAACATTCTAATGTGTTATGATTCATAAAGTAAAATAAGTTTCTAATATGGGCACACAAAAACAAAGCTTTAGAATGTTTCTTATTTTCCTTGAATTCTATCCCTTTTTGGCTCCTCATTTGAGCATGAGGTAAGTTTCTATTTTCTAATTTTTTTCTAGGTGAAGGAATCTTTCTATATCTCTTTAAATCAGCCACTCTCATTAAATTTCTATCGTGGGTTTGTCACAAGTGTGCCCACACACACACTTATGAGACATTTTATATGTAACCTTAGTATACATGATCATTTATCTTGGCACATGGAATCATTCTTCATGGTTTCTATAGGTGTGGGCATCTTGATCATTTACATGGCACATGAGATCATTCTTCATAGTTTCAAATAATGGACACGTCCCATGGAGCATAGGGTAGGGTAAGGTGCATATAATCATGGTGTTCCATCCATGTGACTTGCACATGTTAGGGGTAGCCATGACTTCATGAGTTCACAAAAATCAAATAAAAATTAATATCTCCTTATTTACATAGAATTATGATTTATAACCTATAGCTT
Source organism: Tinospora cordifolia (assembly GCA_030144865.1). Taxonomy (NCBI): domain Eukaryota; kingdom Viridiplantae; phylum Streptophyta; class Magnoliopsida; order Ranunculales; family Menispermaceae; genus Tinospora; species Tinospora cordifolia. The sequence continues at coordinate 1,844 of JAJIYU010006583.1, forward strand.
TGGAATTACATGAACCTAATACACATTTTAAGGTATGGTATGGCCTAAGGTGATTTTCCTTTAAAAATTTTCCTTTTTTAAGACCCACTGAGGTCACTAAGAAAATGAAAATCCAAATCTTTGCAAATTGTTCTCATTTTCGGATATGCCATTCATTTTGTTAGTTCATGTCATTTCATTTTGTTTTGAGTCATTCGATCCCTTGAAGTTCCCTAAATGACAATTCTTTCTAATTTGAACCCCCCTGAAGGGAGTTTGGCAAATAAAAATCTTAACGTCAACCAATTGTTATAATTTTTGGATATGTCATTTATTTTGTTAGTTCATGTTATTCTATTTTATTTTGGGTCATTTCGATCCCCTGAATTACCTTAAATGACTATTCTTTCTAATTTGGACCCCATGAAGGCCGTTTGGCAAATGAAAACCTTAACCTTGACCAATTATTCTAATTTTTTGATATGTTGTCCCATTAGTTAGTTCATGTTACCTTACTTTATTTCAAGTTGTTTTGGGTCTCTAAGAAGCACTAAATGAGAGTTTTGAAATATGCCAAATTTAGCCCCAAAATGAGGTCGATTTCATTTTGCACCCAAATTTTACTGAGAAAATGATAAATTTCATTTAATTGAGTATAGAGGATTTAGGGTATTACAACTTACCCTCTTTAGAAGAATTTCGTCCTCGAAATTTGTACATAACTAAGGATTTTTAGTGAATAGATGTGGATATTTGGTCTTCATCTCACTTTTGAGTTCCCAAGTAGCTTCTTCCACCCCATGATGTTTCCACAATACCTTCACTATCGGGATATCCTTCGTTTGTAGACTCTGTACTTTATGGTCAAAGATTCTGTCTAGTGTTTCCTCGTAAGTAGCATCACCTTAAAAATTTACTTCCTCCTAGTGGATGATGTGAGAGGGGTCAGGTATGTACTTTCTCCCATTTCCTTTAATGTCTAGGACGCAAGAGCTCAACATAGACTCTAGTGCCTGGGTAACTCTCACAAACTTACTAACTTGATTTATGGATCTGGTTGGCAAAAATTAGCCACTTTAGAGAGATGATCCACAATTTCGCATACAATGTTTTTTTCCTAAGTCTCAGGGTATCCTCAGCATCTAACCTAAGCTTAGTATGTTTATCTTATTCAATTTCTTCTATGAGGCTTGTGAGCCATTCATCATTCCTTTGTTCACCCCCGATTTGATTGCAAAAGATTAGGTAGGCAAGACATTTCGTAGATATAGGCTCATTTGTCATTTCAGGGTCATACCCAGCCTAAAGTTCTCAATCTATTTGAAGGTCAAAGTTTTTTTTTTCTCATACCCCACCTTCGTCTAAGTGGACTCGACCACACGGCAGGCCTTAAGTTATTACTAACACTTTCTATTCCCAAACTTTCTATTTCGAACCTTCAAAACATAACAACAAGGATTCTTAAGGGAATAAATTTCATTTATTGAAAAGAATAGGTACAAAACCTTATCAAAGCTTAAAACTCATAAATGCTAACAGATAACAATTTTAAATAAAAGGCTAATCAAGTTCTCCTAATATATATTTTTTATACTAGGGTCTCTAGAGTAGATCTTGATCTTCTTGAGGCTAACAACAAACATTCTGGCCTGGTTCTGCCTACGACCCTAATTAGCATTTTGCTATTATTTTTTGCCCTAATAACGATCATTCTGACCTCCTCCCTGAGTGTTTTGTGGCTAAGGAGCCTGAGCGGGTGTAGTCGGATAGTTTCTTGCTACATGACCCCTCTCTACCTGCACATATAGCACAATCCCTACTTCATCACTTGTTCTTTTAGTTCATCTTCATTTTGTCCATATTTCATGGTCTATTGTGCCTTCCCACCACTCTTATTCTTTTTCTGGGCCTCTGGGTTTTCTATTTCATTACTAGACCTCTTGTTCTTTCCTCTCAACCTCTATTCTAAGTTGAGTTCATGCTCTATAATTCCTATATGTCTTTAAGCTTAGAGTCATAATCACTTTTCGAATCTCAATCTTGAGACCCCGAGCAAACCAATTAGTTTTCATTCTTTTTTCTTAGATTAGCTCCCAAGAGAACTTATCCAATTCAGTATACTTTCCCCCGTACTCAGCTACAGTCAGGTCCTTCTGATTCAACCTGACGAAGTCTTCTTGTAGCTTCCACAACGTCGTCTCCGAAAAGAACTTTTCGTGGAAGACCTCTTTGAACTCTTCCCAGCTCATCTTTTCAACGTCAATGTTTGTTTCAGCAAACATTTGTACTATCATGACTCTAGATTTAGTGTCTAGATTTTCAATCTGTTGATGGCCTAAAACTTTTTCTTCTAGGTTTTTTTTCATTTATGGGTACAGGATTTGGTTTCAAAGTAATTAAATATTACAGCATGCATATCAGACAATCATACAATCAAGCTAGCACAGCAAGGTTCCAAGCTTCCACCTAAGCTTTCAGGTTCAAGTGTCCTATACCACTCTACCCCTTCTACTTAGGCTTCCACCCAAAACAGAGTCGCACCCAAACAATTTTGCAAATTACTCAATAACTAAGGTTCCCTAGCCCACTATACTGCATCGTCCCATACCATCGAGCATAGAGAAACTCGTTTTGCCAGAGTTACCGATCATTCACCACACATGGTCCATCATTCTCCGAGTCCAGGCTTCCTCCATAACCTCGAATTCCTATGCATCTCATACTACATAGAAATCGAAAGTTACAGAAGCTTTTCGATCTCGTGTCTTGATCAAACAATTTTCTATTTTCACACAAGTTTCAGTCTCTAGCCTATGTCCTAAAGATTTATGTTTTTGATCCACTGTATACCACCCATGGCTACACCCATGTCTCTACCTAACGTTAATCCCCAAGACCCATGGTTTCAAACTGGTTGACTCACAACCTCTGTTTAGTCAAGACATCACCTTTGGCATCTTTTTCGACTTCTAAACAGTTTCTTCCCTAATTTTTCACCTTCTAACTTTCTTTTATAGAAAGTAAGGGGTGTTCTTCAACTCAGACCACTTATATAAGCTGGTGGGACAACCTCCAGATCGGGTAACGAGACCAAAGTCTACTTAGCAATCATGCTTTCCAGGGCAAGACAACCCACCTCCCTTTCAATGTTTTGCTTTACGCAGGATAAGGCTTACCCACTATCAGCTCAACTTGTAGTCTTTGTATCCAAACAAAACATTTCAAAAACATATACTTCCTTTTTGGAAACACTTTCTAAAATGTTTTTAATTTCAAAAATAGAAGGTAAGGCATTCAAGATTCAATCAAATTCCTAGTGAAACCCTAACTTTAGTTCTAATTCTAGTCAAACTGCCACTGATCAACTTTCTAATTCTAGCCCAAGGCATTCAAGATTCGATTCAATTCAAAGTGAAACCCTAATATGAGTTTCTAATTCTAGTCAAACAGCAACTGATTAACTTTCTAATTCTAGACCAATGCACCTAAAACCTAGGCTCTGATACCACCTTTGTAACACCCCAACCCCCAAGAGACAGGTTCAAGCTCAACCACAAGGCTGGTTGGGTCCAATGTTACATTTACAAGTACACAACTTGCATCACTTTCTATTATCTCAAGTCTTATTGTTTCTCAATAGGCACACAACCCAAATAATTTAATTCCAATTTAATAAGACTATTACAAGAGAGATAAAAGAAAAACTTCAATCTTTATTTATTGAATAAAATAAAAGGATACATGCTTGAAATTCAAATAATTAAAAGGGAGTACATAACTCTAAAATTTAAATGTGAAATTCAATAGAAGTCTTAAATTCAAATTTGGGGAACATGCCCTTAAAATAGAGCTTTCAAAACTTAGAAATAATTTAATATCCATGGCCTTTATGATTCAAGTCAATTTCCTAAAAAATAAAACAAAGGGGTGAGCATACAACCCAGTGGATCATTCATTGAACAACAAAGTTACTATTTCAAATTAATAGCACATCCAAATTCAAACACTTTCATGCATTAAGTGATTCAAACAACTTTTTGGTTGTAGTTGACATTAAGACCGAAAGGGGTTCTACTCCCTTGATGTTCTTAATTGAGATACCCCTCTTTGGGGTGGAAATACATGTCTTTGTCACTTTCCATTTGACTCCATATATCAAGTATCCCTTAGTTGCGCCCCGTAATCACACACTCCAAGCATGTATTAAGAATACCCATAGCACCCATACAGGTCACTATGACAGTACGTGGTTCTTATCTTTAATTTCTTATATTTAAGAATCATATAATCATAAAAAAATTCAAAATGTAAATATCAGAATTTTAAACAACCAAGAAAGCATGAAAACATTACATCGCATGCTTGAAACATTGAATTAAATCCTAAACACGGATTCTAAGCATGACATGCTCTCATGAGTGATTAAAATAAAAAAAACATGCTAACTATAATTAAAATATGATTAAACATGTTGAAACTAAAATAAGATATGCTGAAAATTAGAATTTAAACAAGCATGAACATGCTAGAAATTTAAAATAGCAAAGTAGAGGTTTAAGAAATCTCCTCCACCTTAATTCGAGTTTCTTAGTAAAATTCGGTAGAGGTTCCCCTTATCCACCACTTTTAGAACTTCTAATCACCAAAAAATATACTTTAACAACTCTCTAAAATACTAAAATAAGAACTTCTCACACAAGAAAGAAAATAGAGGGATAAGAGGTGCCAAGAAGAAGGTAAGAACAAGCAAAGAGGAGAAGTGTCAACTCTTTGCTTTCGGATGAGATGAATGTGAGCAAGAGGGGATATTTATAGGTATTTATGAGTACAAGGGGGGATCTAAGGCAGCTAGGGCAACTCACCACATTTGGGCATGTTTCCAAACTCATGAGGAGATAGTTTGGGTGAGAAAGGTAAGTGTGCTCATGGTCGGCAAGTGGGACCAATAAGGTTTTCAATCCAAGTGTGAGCAAAATCTTTGAACCTTATTTGTTTCTTTTATGTATGTGAACACAATTAAGATTTAGAATACATTCTAATCTCTCTTGGACGTCTTCTATTAGTAGGAAAACATTCTAATGTGTTCTAATTCATAAAGTCAAATAAGTTTCTGATATGGGCACACAAAAACAAAGCTTTAGAATGTTTCTTATTGCCCTTGGATTTCTCCCTTTTTGGCTCCACATGTGAGCATGAGGTAAGTTTCTATTTTCTAATTTTTTTCTAGGTGAAGGAATCTTTCTATATCTCTTTAAATCAGCCACTCTCATTAAATTTCTATCGTGGGTTTGTCACAAGTGTGCCCACACACACACTTATGAGACATTTTATATGTAACCTTAGTATACATGATCATTTATCTTGGCACATGGAATCATTCTTCATGGTTTCTATAGGTGTGGGCATCTTGATCATTTACATGGCACATGAGATCATTCTTCATAGTTTCAAATAATGGACACGTCCCATGGAGCATAGGGTAGGGTAGGGTATACATGATCATGGTGTTCCACCCATATGACTTGTACATGTTAGGGGTGGCCATGACTTTATGGGTTCACAAAAATCAAATAAAAATTAATATCTCCTTATTTACATGGAATTATGATTTATAACCTATGGTTTTGGAATTATATGAACCTAATGCATATTTTAAGGTATGGTTTGGCCCAAGGTGATTTTTCCTTAAAAACTTTCCTTATTTAAGACTCATTGAGGTCACTAGGCAATGAAAATCCAAATCTTGGCAAATTATTCTCATTTGTGGATATGTCATTCACTTTGTTAGTTCATGTTATTTCATTTCGTTTTGAGTCATTTGATCCCTCGAAGTTCCCTAAATGACAATTCTTTCTAATTTGAACCCCCCTGAAGGGCGTTTGGCAAATGAAAACCTTAACCTCGACCAATTGTTGTAATTTTTGGATATATCATTCATTTTGTTAGTTCACGTTATTTTGTTTCATTTCGAGTCATTTTGATCCTTTGAAGTACCCTAAATGATAATTAATTCTAATTTGGACCCCTTGAAGGGCGTTTGGCAAATGAAAACCTTAACCTTGACCAATTATTCTAATTTTTTGATATGTTGTCCCCTTAGTTAGTTCATGTTACCTTTATTTCAAGTTTTTTTGGGTCTATAAGAGGCACTAAATGAGAGTTTCAAAATATGCCAAATTTAGCCCCAAAATGAGCTCAATTTCGTTTTGCACCCAAATTTCACTAAGAAAATGATAAATTTCATTTAATTGAGTACAGAGGATTTAGGGTATTACAACCTACCCTCATTAGAAAAATTTCGTCCTCGAAATTTGTACATAACTAAAGATTTTTAGTGAATAGATGTGGATACTTAGTCTTCATCTCACTTTTGAGTTCCCAAGTGGCTTCTTCCACCCCGTAATGTTTTCACAATACCTTCACTATCAGGATATCCTTCGTTCGTAGACTCTATACTTTATGGTCAAGGATTCTGTCTAGTGTTTCCTCATAAGTAGCATCACCTTAAAAATTTACTTCCTCCTAGTGGATGATGTGAGAGGGGTCAGGTATGTACTTTCTCCCATTTCCTTTAATGTCTAAGACGCAAGAGCTCAACATAGACTCTAGTGCCTGGGTAACTCTCACAAACTTACTAACTTGATTTGTGGATCTGGTTGGCAAAAATAGCCACTTTAGTGAGATGATCCGCAATTTTCTATACCGTGTTTTTTTCCTAAGTCTTAGGGTATCCTCGGCATCTAACCTAAGGTCAGTATGCTTATCTTATTCAATTTCTTCTATTAGGCATGTGTACCATGTGTCTTGTTTTTGTTCACCCCCGATCTGATTGCAAAAGGTTTGGTGGGCAAGACATTTTGTAGAGATAGGCTCATTGTTCATTTTAGGGTCATATCCAGCCTAAAGTTCTCAATCTATTTGAAGGTCAAAGTTTTTGTTGTCATACCCCACCTCCATCTTAGTGGACTCGACCACACGGCAGGCCTTGGGTTATTACTAACACTTTCTATTCCCAAACTTTTTATTTTGAACCTTCAAAATGTAACAACAAAGATTCTTAAGGGAATAAATTTCATTTATTGAAAAGAATAGGTACAAAATCTTATCAAAGCTTAAAACTCAAGAATGCTAACATATAGCAATTTTAAATAAAGGGCTAATCAAGTTTTCCTAATATATATTTTTATACTAGGGTCTCTAGGGTAGGTCTTGATCTTTTTGAGCTTCAACAGTAAACATTTTGGCCTGGTTCTGCCCACGGCCCTAATTTTGCCCCTAGTTGGCATTTTGCTGTTGTTTTCTACCCTAAGAATGATCATTCTAACATCCTCCCTGAGTGTTTTGTGGCTGAGGAGCCTAAGCGGGTGTAGTCGGGCTATTTCTTGCTACACCCTACACACATAGCACAGTCCCTGCTTCCTCACGTGTTCTTTTAGTTCATCTTTATTTCTCCCTATTTTTGGGTTTGTTGTGCCTTCCCACCACTCTTAATCTTTTTCTGGGCCTTTGGGTTTTCTATTTCATTACTAGGCCTCTTGTTCTTTCTTCTCAACCTCTATTCTAAGTTGAGTTCATGCTCTATGATTCTCAAATTGTAACACCCCAACCCCCGCATCTTTAAGCAGTGGACATAATTATCATTCTCTTGACAGTAGACTAAACCAAACGGCGGGTCAGGCCAGTGTTACATTTACAAGTACACAACTTTCATCACTTTCCATTTCAATTATTTCATTCCTTTATTGTATTTAACAGTACATAACTTAAATTTAAGAATTTAATAAGGCAATAGTATAAGAAATAACTGAAATTCATAAACTCAATTAATTAAAAAAAATGAGTACATAATTTGATCTAGAAGAAAACTATTATAGCGAAAGATTCAAAACTTGGGCAATATGCTCTTACATAGAAATTAAAAACTTTTTAAATAAAAAGAACTTAACTAATATTCATAGTTTTCATATAAATCAATTACTTAAAAAATAGAAGGAAGGGTGAGCACATAGCCCAGTGGATCTTTCTAAACATTTAAATCATTATTTCAATTCAAACAAACCAAGCATATCAAAAACTTTTATACATTCGGCGATTCAAACAAATTTTTTATTTATAATTGACATTCGGACCAAAAGAGTTTAATCTCTATGTTCTACATCATTGGGAGAGAGAATCACTCTTGGAAACTCAAACCCAATATCTATGAAGTGGGATAACTCTTGGAAACCCAGTTCAAAATCATCAAAGCTAAGATGACAAGCTAGATCGGGGGTGGAACACACACGATGACACTATGCAGTCCATCATCGCGCCGGTACATGGATTGAATCATTATATAGAGTTCAAAATGGCATAGAATGGTAAGTTTTTGGTGTTCTCCTTGTAGAAAACTTGCTAATTATTCAAATTTTCATGCCCCCCAAGTATAGAAAAATAGCAAGTGTGTTTGGAAAATTTAGAAACACAATTTTTGGATTTTTAAGAATTTTTTTGGATTTTTTTCGTTATTTTTCAGTTATTAATCTCGGTTTTAATTGGAGTATAAATCTGGGTCGTTAATGACCCTCGATCGCGGCACTCAGATCACGGTCAAGATTAACGAATTCATTGTGGGTCATCAGATCATCCTCGAATGCATCAACGTATCTGATCTAATCTGGACTGCTGGATTTCCTCGAATGCAGCACACCATTTGCGATCATCAAAGCGGCTTTGATCCTCACTGTCGGATGAGCCTCAAGCGCAACACTGTTTGCGATTGATCGAAAACATATCTAATCCGAGCCATCAGATCGTCCTCAAGCGCAACACCATTCGCGATTAACGATGTGGCTTTGATCTTCACCATCGGATGAACCTCGAGCACAACACCCGATGATCATCAGAACGAGAGCACGGATCCTAGCCGTTGGATTTTCATCGATGGTAGTGTTCGAATCTTGGTCGTGATTAACTAAACAAATCTGAATCGTCTGATCTTCCTAGATCGCTGTACGTTCACGATCAACGAAATGAATCCGGATCGTTAGATCAGACGGATTGATTCTGGGCCGTTGGATTTTGATAATTCGGTGCTCTTGAGGTTGGATCAGCCAGTTTAATTTTGGATCGTTGGATGCAGTTTCTAATTACCAAAATCACCTTCTAAGGTTGCTATTATCCGAAATTTGCCAGTTATACACTTTCTAATTGATGTAAACATGATTTATTGCACATATCTTTCTATTTTATTAATTTTCTAATATTCCTTCCTTTCTATTTCTTTAATATTTTTAATGCCAACAATTTAATAATCTACATTTTTCATTTCTTCATTTGCATATATTTTTATTTATATTTATTTCATATTTTCATTTTTAGATAATTATTTATGTGATTATAAATTGATACTCATATAATGTTATATTTATTTTAGATAAATACACGCATACTACATTTTTATTCAATTATGTAAATATTTCTATATACATATTCATATAATATATAGTATTTAACATTCATTGTGCTAACACACATATTATTCACACACACATTAACCTACATATATATATATATATGTGTGTGTGTGTGTGTGTGTGTGTGTGTGTATATATACTTTATTTCTATTCTTTATTTCTTGAGAAATGAAAGCAACTCTTTAAATTTCATAATTAATTCTACTAAATATTAAATTAAGGTTGTATTTGCCTACCTATAATTTGCACCCAAAAGATGTCTTAAAATCTTTGAAATTATTTCACTTAACTTATTTCATTTAATTTCATTAAACTTTTTTTTTGTTGTTAAACAAAATTTGTGTTATTACATGTCTTTAAGCTTAGAGTTATAATCACTTTTTGAATCTCAATCTTGAGACCTCGAGCAAACCAAATAGATCTTCTTAGATTAGCTCCCAAGAAAACTTATCCAATTCAGTATACTTTCTCTCGTACTCAACTATAGTCAAGTCCTTCTGATTCAACCTGACGAAGTCCTCTTGTAGCTTCCACAGTGTCGTCTTTGAAAAGAACTTTTCATGAAAGACCTCTTTGAACTCTTCCTAGCTCATCTTTTCAACGTCAATTTTTGTTTCAGCAAACATTCGTACTATCATGACTCTAGATTTAATTTTTAGATTCATGATCTGTTCATGGCCTAAAAGTTTTTCTTCTAGCTTTTTTTCATTCATGATTACAGGATTTGCTCTCAAAGCAATTAAATATTACAGCATGCATATCAGACAATCATACAATCAAGCTAGCACAACAAGGTTCCAAGCTTTCACCTAAGCTTTCACGTTCAAGTGTCTCATACCACTCTACCCCTTCTACTTAGGCTTCCACCCAAAATAGAACCGCACCCAAACAATTTCGCAAATTGCTCGATAACTAAGGTTCCCGAGCCACTCCCACATGTTTCCAAATTTATAAAGAGATGGTTTGGGTGAGAAAGGCAAGTGAGCTTGTGGGCCCACTAAAGCTTTTCAAATTCTCATGAGCAAATATTGATTCTCTATCTTATTTCTTACTTAATTTAAGAGAATATTTTTAGACTTTGATCCATTCTAATCTCAATTAGGGCATCGCACAGTAGGTTGTTTCATGGTTTAGAAACATTTCCTAGACAACACTTTGCTTGGTGATCACATATGCATGAAGTAGAAACCTTCCCTTGTTGGCATCATGGAAGATCTTTCTTTATAGAACTTCTAATTTTGGCTTGTGTGGCCAGCAAGGGACATCTAGGGTTTGTAAGTGAGCACCATTTATGTTTTAGAAACTTATTATAAGTTTTTTCACATGTGTGCATACACCCATACACGCACACATGGGTGTAGACGTCTATGAGGGTGCATGGAATACTTGATCATTTTTTTTGGTACATGGAATCACTTTGTCTTGATTTCTAACCATGGTGACACCTCATATATGTGAGTGTACTGAATTATTTGCATGGTGCATAGGATCATTTTGTATGGATTCAAATAATGGAAACATCTCATTGAGGTTGGGTAGGGTGAGGGTACACATGATCATGGTGTTCCACCCATGTGTCTTGCACATGTTAGGAGTGGTCATGACTTTATGGGTTCACAAAAATCAAATAAAATTAATATTTTCTTATTTACATGGAATTATGATTTATATCCTATAGTTTTGGAATCACATGATCCTAATGCACATTTTAAGGTATGGTTTGGCCATAGGTGATTTTCCTTCAAAAACATTCCTTATTTAAGACCAACTAAGGTCACTAGGCAAATGAAGATTCAAATCATGGGCAGTTGTTTTGATTTTTGGATATGTCATTCATTTTGTTAGTTCACATCATTCTATTTCGTTTCGGGTCATTTCGATCCCCTAAAGTACCCTAAATGACAATCATTTCTAATTTGGGCTCCTTGAAGGGCGTTTGGCAAATGAAAACCCTAACCTCAACCAATTGTTCTAATTTTTGGATATGTTATCCCCTTAGTTGGTTCATGTCACCTTACTTTATTTCAAATTGTTTTGGGTCCCTAAGGGGCACTAAATGATAATTTTGGAACCTACCAAATTAATCCCTAAAATGAGCCCGGTTTCATTTTGTACACATATTTTATTGAATAACTGATAAATTTCATTTAATTGAGTACAGAGAATTTAGGGTATTACAGATGCATACCAAGTAAATGAACTTTTAATTTAACAAATTAAATGAATTTTTGGATGCTTAGGTCGTTGGAGGTGATCACTTCATTTCATTTCATTAGGGACCAGAGGGCAGCTACGGTAGTAGCAGCTCCAGTCAAAGCGATTCTATCACTGGAGATGATGGCAGAGATCACCCAATAGGTAGTAGAGCAAGTCATGAGGGCTCTACCTTAGGTACAAAACCCGCCCCAAGTATAGTCACAGCCACAACCTTAACCTTAGGCACATCAGGTCTCATTGCCTAATGGTCCAATAATCATGGATGGACCGATTGCTAATGACAAAGAACAAAGGAATTTACTAATTGAGTTTCAAAGGCTATGTCTAAGTACTTTCAATGGCAAGTTGGATCATATGGCAACTAACATATAGTTTTCATAAATGAACAAGAATCTTAATGCTTTGGGGGCAATTGGCCCTATGAGAATAACACTAGTAGTACACCAATTTGTGTACCTAGGGGGAAATGATCATGGATGATGTAACACCCCAACCCCTGAGACTTTGATTGTTTGCTAATCGCAAGCCAGGCCAGGGTCCAGTTACAATTTCAAGTACACAACTTGCATGTTTTATTCCTTTATTCCATATAGTATTGAATATCGAGAGTACACAACCCACTTTATTTAATTTATGATTCATATCAACAAGACAAAACAACTTAACATAAAAGGAATTTTTCAAACTTTTATTATTGATAAAATTAAAATAGAAACAAGTGCATAACTTGAATTGAAAACACTAAAAGAAAGAGTACGTAACTCCAAATTAGAAACTTAAATTCAGTGAAAGTCTTATAGTTTAAATAGTCAAAATTTGGACTACAAGTCCTTACATCAAGATAGCAAATAGAAACTTTCTAACACTAAGCGTTCTAAATTTCAAGCATGCTTGACCATGTGTTCAATTTCCTAAAAAGATGAAAAAGGAAGAGTGAATACATAGCCTAAGGGATCATTTTAAAAACAACTAAGTAACTAATTCAAACCAATAACACTGTTAATTTTGAACATGTGCATACATTAAGTGATTCAAACAATTTCTTGTGTATGGTTGTATGTTAGACTGAAAGGGGGTCCAATCCCTTGATATTCTTATCAAAATACCCAACTTTTGGGTAGAAAGTCAATTTATCTTGTCACATTTCATTAGGATTCAAATCTCATGTCTATATTCCAAGTATTTTGGGCTATACACATCTATACACAGTAGACCCATATACGCTAAGTATATGTAAAGAACACCCATAGTATCCCTTTGGATCACTATGACAATACGTGGTTATTAAATTTCAAGTTATTACATTTTAATCTCACATTCATGAATCATACACGAGAAATAAAATTCAGCATGTAAACATTTAAAAGCATGGAAACATCACATAGCATGTATCATACTTTTAAAATAAACCTAATCATGGGATTAGGCGTGGCATGGTTTCATAGATGCATGAACATGGCATATACATGAATCTGAAAATTAAATCATAAATGATGGACTGAAATTAAATATACATGATAAACTGATAGTAGAACAAGTATGAGCATACCATTAATCTAAACTAAGAAAGTTGAAGTTCAAGAAATTTCATCTACCTTCGTTGCTAGTTTGTAGAAAATTCGGTATAGGTTCGCTTCTCCCAAACGTTTAGCACTCCAAGCACACTCAAAAATATTGAATAAACTAAGCTTCTCACTTTGAAACACTTAAGAAGACAAGAGAAGTGAGAATGGGTTACTGAGAAGAGGGCTTGAAAAACCAAGAGGAACTGGTATGCTCTCGGAACAAAGAAAAAATGAGCATAGGGGGGCCTTTATATATAGTTTCAAGAGCAAGGGAACGGTTTAGACAACACACACACATAAGAGATTCTTTCCAAACTCACAAGGGGACGATTTGGCATGTGCATCTTTCCAATAATCCAAGGTGTGCACGGTTTGGCAAGTTTTAAGATTAGGGTTTATCATTCACAAGTTATGACCCCTATTTGGTTTCCTAAGTTTGTGTGTGCAAAAATCAGGGTTTAAATTGTATTCTAATCTCATTTAGACCTCCCGTATCAGTTCATGATAACTTTTTAATTCAGTTTAGCAAGTGTATCAGTGATCATTCCTATCTTATCCATACTTGGGCATCAAGCATGCATGTTTAGGAGACATTCTTATTTCTACTTCTCTTGGACGTCATCTAAAAATAGTGCAAGGAAACTAGTGTGTACAATATCATTCTTGATGGATAGATCAGGATCTAAAGGTTCTAATTTGGTTCTCTTTAGGGTTGGCACCCTGTAATACCCTAAAAGCTTTGCACTTGATGAAATGAAATCCAATGTCTATTCAGTGAAACTTGGGTGCAAAATGAAGTCGAGCTCATTTCAGGGCTAAATTTGGCAGGTTTCTAAAAGTCTCATTTGGTGACCCTTAGGGACCCAAAACAACCCAGATCGAAGTAAGGTGATATGAACCAGCTAATTGGACAACATATCCAAAAATTAAACCAATTGGTCAAGATTAGGGTTTTCATTTGCTAAACGTCGTTCAAGGGGTCGAAATTAGAAAGACTTGGCATTTAGGGTAATTCGGAGAATCAAAATGAGTCAAAACGAAGTGGGATGACATGAATTAACAAAATAAACTACATATCCAAAAATTAGGACAATTGGACAAGAATTGGATTTTTATTTCATAGTACCTTCAGTGGGTTCTAAATAATAAAAGTACATGAAAACCAATTTGGCCAAACCATATATTGAAATTCTTTGTTTCTTCATGTGATTCCAAAACTATAGGTTATAAATCATAATTTCTTGTAAATAAGGAGATATTAATTTTTATTAAATTTTTGTGGACCCTTGAATGCATAGCCACCCCTAAACATGTGCAAGTCACATGGGTGGAACACCATGATCATATACACCCTCACCTTACTCAACCTCAATGGGACGTCTTCATTATTTGAAACTATGAAGAATTATCCCATGTACCATGTAAATGATCAATATGCCCACACCTATGGAAACCATGAAGAATGATTCCAGTGCCAATATAAATGATCATGTATACCAAGGTTACATACAAAATGTGTCATGTGTGTGTGGGCACACATGTGACAAACCCAAGATGGAAGTTTAGTGGATAGTAGCAATTTAAAGAAATATAGAAAGATTCCTTACCTAGAAAAATTAGAAAATAGAAACTTACCTCATGCTCACTTGTGGAGCCAAAGAGGGAGAAAATCCAAGGAAAATAAGAAACATTCCAAAGTTTTGTTTTTGTGTGCCCATATTAGAAACTTATTTGATTTCATGAATCACAACATATTAGTTTGTTTCCTTACTGATAAAGGACTTGTAAGAGATATTTTAATGTATTCTAAAACTTTTATTGTGTTCACACACATAAAAAAACAAATAAGGTTCAAAGATTGTGTTCACACTTGGATTGGAAACCTTAGTGGTCCCACTTGTCCAACTATGAGCTCACTTGCCCAAATCAATGCAAAACATCCTCACTGTGTATGGAAAGATTCTCATTGTGTATGGTGTCCAAACTGTCCCCATGGTGCTCAAGAAAATCTATATAAACCCTTTCTTGCTCACATTCATCTCATCCAAAAGCAAAGAACTGACACTTCCCTCTTTGCTTGTTCTTGCCCTCCTTTTGGCACCTATTCTCACTTCTTTTTTCTCTCTTGTGTGAGAAGTTCTGATTTTAGTATTTTAGAGAGTTGTTTTTGTTGGTATTAAAAGTTCTTGAAGTTCTAAAAATTGTATATTAGGGGAACTTCTGCCAAATTCAACAAGAAACTCAGATTAAGGTGGAGGGAATTTCTCAAACTTCTACTTTGCTATTTTAAGTTTCTGACATGTTCATGCTTGTTTAAATTCTGAATTTTAGCATATTTTATTTTAGTTTCAGCATGAATAATCATATTTTGATTCTAGTTTAGCATGTTTTCATGTTTTAGTTATTCATGATACCATGCCATGCCTAGATTCCATGCTTAAGTTCACTTTGAAGTTTCAAGCATGCTATGTGTTGTTTCCATGCTTTCTTGAATGTTTAAATTTTGAAA
This sequence comes from Tinospora cordifolia, assembly GCA_030144865.1. Classification (NCBI taxonomy): domain Eukaryota; kingdom Viridiplantae; phylum Streptophyta; class Magnoliopsida; order Ranunculales; family Menispermaceae; genus Tinospora; species Tinospora cordifolia. Next base: position 17,569 of record JAJIYU010006583.1, read on the forward strand.
TTTGATATTTTAATTTTATTTCATGAATATGTGAATTTGAATATGAGAAATTGAAGATAAGAACTTCGTATTATCATAGTGATCCGTAGGGATCCTATGGGCATTCTTATCATATGCTTGGAGTATGTGGTTGTAAGGCACAACTAAAGGGTACTTGGTAGATGGCATCAAATGGAATGTAACAAAAAACTTGTCTTTCTATCCTAATAAGGGGTATCTAAAATAAAAACATCAAAAAAATAAACTCCCATTCAATCTTACATTAACAACAACCAAAAAAGTTGTGTGAATCACTTAATGCATGAAAGTGTTTGAATTTGGATGTGCTATTGATTTGAAATAGTAACTTAGTTGTTTAATGAATAATCTACTAGGTTATGTGCTCACCCCTTCCTTTTATTTCTCAGGAATTTGAAATGCATGATCAAGCTTGCTAAAGAATTAGAAAGTCTATGTTTAGAAAGTTTTTATGTAAAGGCATATTGCCCAAATTTTGAATAAAGACTTTTGTTGAAGTTTTGTTTTAAATTTTAGAGTTATGTATTCTTTCTTTTGATTATATGAATTCAATAATGTATTTTTTTATTTTATTTTGAATAAATAAAGAGTTAGAACTATTCTTTTTTTTCTACTTGTAATGTCTTATTTTGAATTGAAGATTGATCAATTTGGGTGAGACATTCATTAAAGGTTCAATAAGAGTTAGAATAAAGGAATTAAAATGCAAGTTGCGTACTTGTAAATGTAACATAGGACCCGACCCACCTTGTTGTGAGCATAAACCTATTTCTGGGGGGTTAGGGTATTACAAAATTGGCAATAGAGCTAGGCTTCAGGTTCCTTGGGCTAGAATTAGAAAGTCAATCAACAGTTGTTTGATTAAAATTAGAAACTCAAATTAGGGTTTCACTTTGAATCAAATTGAATCTTGAATGCCTTAGGCTAAAATTAGAAAGTTAATTAGTGGTTGTTTGAATAAAATTAGAATCTCAAATTAGAGTTCACTTTGAATTGAATTAAATCTTGAATGCCCTATCTTCTATTTTTGAAATTGAAAAAAACATTTAAGAAAGTGTTTTCAAAAAGCAAATTTTTATTTTTTAACCTTTTTGTTTGGATACAAAGGCCACAAGTTGAGCTGATAATAGATAAGCCTTGTCCTGAATAAAGCCAAACATTGAAAGGGAGGCGGGTTATTACGTCGTAAAAAGCGCGGTTGCTAAGCAGACTTCAATCTCGCCACCTGATCTAGAGGTTGTCCCGCCAACTTGTACGAGTAGTCTGAGTTGAAGAACACCTTCACCTTCTACAAAAAAAAATCAGAAAGTGGAAAATTAGGGCAAGAAATCAGATAGAAGTCGAAAAAGATGCCAAAGGTGGTATCTCGGCTAAACAAAGGTTGTGAGTCAACCAGATAGAACCTTAGGTCTAGGGGAAAGACCTTAAGTAGAAACATGGCGTAGCTATGGGTGGCACAGTGGATCAAAAGCATAAATCTTTAGGACATAGGCTAGAGACTGAAACTTATGTCAAAACAGAAAATTATGTGATCAAGACACGAGATCAGGAAGCTTCTATATCTTTCAGATTCTACGTAGTATGGGATGCATAGGAATTAGGGTATGGAGGAAGCCTAGACTTAGAGAATGATAGACTATGTATGGTGAAGGACCGGTAACTTTGGAAGAATGGGTTTCTCTATGCTCACCGGTATGAGACGGTTGAGTATAGAGGGTTTGGTAACCATAGTTATTGAGCAATTTGACAAATTGTTTGGGTGCGGCTCTGTTCTTGGTGAAAGTCTAAGTGGAAGGGCTAGAATGTTATAGAAAACTTGAACCTAAAAGCTTAGGTAGAAGTTTGGAACCTTGTCGGGCTTGCTTGATTGTATGATTTTGTGATGTGCATGTCTTACTGTTTATTTTCTTTGAAACCAAATCTGGTACCCATGCATGAAAAGAACCTAGAGGTAAAACTTTCAGGCCACTGAACGGATCGAGAACCTATAAACATGAATCTAGAGTCATGATAGTAGGAACATTTGGTGAAACAAATAGTGATGGGTTTAAGAAGGGTGGCAATAGCCACACATCATTTCAAGGGACCGGCCATCAGTTGGTTGCATATGATGAGGATGGACTTCGAGATAGACATAAAGAAGATGAACTGGGAAGAGTTCAAGGAAATCTTTTATGAAAAGTTCTATCTGGAGGCGACACAGAGGAAGCTGCAGGAGGACTTCATCGGTAGAATCATAAGGACCTGACTGTAGCTGAGTACAAGAGAAAGTTTGTTGAATTGGATAAGTTCTCTTGGGAGGTGATTAGAGAAAAAAAATGAAAGATAATTAGTTTGTTAAGGGACTCAAGATTGAGATTCGTAAAGTAATAATGACCTTGGGCCAACAAAAAAAAACTTACAAGGATGTTATGGAACGAGCCTTGATCCTAGAACAGGAAGTCAACTTGGAAAAAAGGTTAAGAGGAAAGAACAAGAGACCTAGTAATGAAACAGAGAACCTAGAGGCCCAGGAAAAGAATACGATTGGTGGGAAGGCACCACAGACTCAAAAATAAGGGCAAGATAAGGATGAACTAAAAGAACAGGCAAGGAAGCAGGGACAATGCTATGTGTGTAGGTAGAATGATCATTTGGCAAAAAACTACTTGATTGCACCCGCCCAAGCTCCTCAGCCACAGAATACTCAAGGAAGAGGTCAGAGTGATCGTTCTCAAGGCAGACAATAACAACAAAATGCCAACTAGGGGCAAAATCAGGGTTGTGGACAGAAATAGGGTAGAGTGTTTATTGTTAAAGCTCAAGAAGATCAAAA
>JAJIYU010006584.1:0-20381 GCA_030144865.1 Tinospora cordifolia
TACAACACATAAATATAATGGTGGTTACAAAGATATAAATGTCCATAGGTTACATGATTAAATGGCTATTACAATTTAGGGGTTAGAGAATATTAAATGTTGAGTGGTTACAAAGGCATTCAAAATAATTATTTATAATAATTATGAGTATAATGATTTTAAAAATATATTTTAACATTGACCATGTTCAATATATTTCATGTATGTTAACTTAAAACTATTATAAAAAAAATAACAAAAGAGAAATTTATCGTTGGTCGTATAAACATAAACTTTAGTTTGACTTGTTGTTAACTTGCTAATTCCTGTAAGTGCAAATAACTTTGATCATTTCTATTAATTACCGTGGATGACCTCATTTCTCTTTCTTCTATAACTCTTCTTTTCTAAGCTTTGATCTTATTCTCTCTTCTCTTTCTACTATTTGTTGTCTCTTCTTTAGGTTGCACTCTTGGATCGCTATTCATCAGATGCACGTATCTTATCTTCAATCTTCATTTATAAAAAAATATTTTTTTTTACAATCTATTTGATCATATAGAAAAATCTCTCTTACATAAAAATTGCTCTTTTTAAAGCTTTTTTTTTTTTGCATTTCTTTACAAAAATAGTTGAAAATTTGATTTTGGGCAAATTTTGGCCAATTCTTTTCAAAAATTTTGACAAAAATTTGCTTTTTTTTTATAGTTATAAGTAATTTTTTTCTCAATTGTGCAAATTATCAAACTAATTTAGCAAAAATTAAAACCATGCTTATAATATATAATTTGAGAAAGAAGGGGATAATGCACAACATATATCGTTGCATCTTTCGTGAGCAGTTTTCTCATCTTACGCGGGTTCAAGCAAAGTGCATGTTTGTTATTTACTAAAAGCGTCAGTATAACTAAATTGAACACATAAATTTCAAATTATGGTGTTTGAAAAAGAAGTTTATATAATCAAACTACAAAAACAAATGGTGAATCCCTACATATCCATTTTTAAGAACTTTTCAAATTTAAATTATGTGAAGATTAGTATTATGTTTTGTAACTTTTGACCTAACAAGGCAAAACTATCAATTCATTACAAAATTCCTTGTAAGCTATAACATACATGATTAAAATTATTTTTTAAAGCAAAATTTACAAAAAGTCTAATCAAAGATATTTGAGAGAGAGAGAGAGATGATATGCTCTAAGGGCACCTTCAATGCGCTTGGACAATGAGCGGAGCCAGCTCATTGTCTGGGCGCCAACTAGTTTAAAAAAAAATTAAAAAAAATAAAAACAGATGTTGAGCGCTCGGTCTACACCGAGTGCTCAACATTTGTTTGCTGAGGTGCTGCTCCATTGAACGCCACCTCAACACTCCACCGAGCGCATTGGAGATGCCCTAAGAATTAAGAAGCAAGGTCACTCCATCTTCAACTTGCTTTCAGTTCTAACCTGCATTTTTGTAAGTAGCTTATTTGTATCGGAGATAATTTAGCGGCTGAAATCCAATTCCCAGGCAAATATAAGATCAATTATGGTAGAATATCAGCGTTTCAATTGTACACGTAAACTTATATATGCATAAAATTGAATATAAAAAAACTATATCACATAACGTTAAACCCATTTAAAGTAATCAAATTAATAAGGTTTGAACCTAAATACATTAACTATGTGTAAAATCATTTGTGTGTATAGACCATAGGCCATAATATTATTTTCATTCTTGATAATGAGTCAAATATAAAAAATTAATAATTAATGGTAACATTGAATTGACTTATATATTCAGTTATTATAATACCTACAATTTTAGTGTTGTAATACTCGAAATTTGAGTTACAATTTAAAAAAAAATTAAAAATTACTGTTCAAATATACGGTTACTGTTCACAAATACGGTCACTATTTTGTCGGCAGATAAAATAACTTTCGGTGGTTATTGTAGCTACAGTAACAGACATTGTAGCCACAGTAACAAACTATTTGTAACTGTGCGATTTTGTCTTTTTTTGCTAGAAAAATCTATATAAACCCCCCCCCCTCATTCTGAAAAATTCATTCCAGCAAGAAAGAAAGAATTTCTTTGCTTATTCTCTTCTCTTCTCTTGTTCTTTAGTTGTTTTAGACAGAAAATATAGTAGTAGGAAGGGAAAAACCCCTGTTTCTGCATAGCAGTAGTGAAGATCTACTATTGGGTGCCTCTTTTAGGTCTTTCTGATCGAAGCAGGTATAATCACTCTGCTCTAGTCTTTATTTAAGATTGGAGATGTCGTTGTTCATTTCAGTACGCATACGTAGTTTACTGTTCATATATATGGTATTGTTCACTGTTACCGTTTAACATTGTTCATATATACGGTACTGTTCATACGGTATTGTTCATGGGCATCGATTAAATCACATTTTCGAAACGTAGATCCTGAAGACTGTTGGTCAAAGACTCGAAACAAGTTGAGATAATACTGTAAGTATTCAGAGAAATACTACTGAGGTGGAAGTGATTACTCTACTTTTTAGTATTATTTAAATTTTAATGCTGAATATGTGATGTTTGCATTGTTTGAATGCTTAGAAATATGCAAGGTTATTTACTAAACGATTTGTGAAAGAATTTTCTTTATTTTTTTAATTTATTTATGACCGAGAGAGTATGCTCTGTAGTTTCGTCTTGTATGATCTTCTACATCAGAAATCGACAGTCATTGTTTTCATTTATGAAAATATTGATTTATGATGTCATGCTGATGAAATGTTTAATTATTGATGAAATATTTATTTTATTATGCTCTGTTCACAAAAATAAGATTAAATAAAGATTTCAACCACGTACCGGCGCGGGGACGAATGTCCTTCGTGTGTGTTCCATGCAAAATTAGAACTGGTTGTCAGGATTGACACCTGAGTGAACTGGGTTTAAGAAATGATCTTAGAGAAGGGTTTGAGTTTCAGAATTGATCTCTCTCCCCAGATCTAGAACACAGAGGTTAACCCCTTTCGGTCTAATTGACAATTGTTGATAAATAAATGTTTGAAACGCCTAATGGATGATAAGTGTTTGCATGTTCAGTGTTTGGTCTAATAAGAACTTGGCAACATATTGTCAAACTATCATTAATGCCCTCTTCTAAATTTATATTGTCCATACTGATAATATTTTAAAATAAAAATAAGAAAAAAAATACAACTTGAAATGATGAATATACGCTTGGGGTAAACATTACCTATATACTACGTGTAACACAAAAATTAAGATGAAAAGCTTTGTGTGCACATTTTATTGAGATACTCACCAATTTATCAATAGCTTACAAAACTTTACACTAAAATGCCCTAAAAAAACGTCATTTTTCATATTTAAGACATTTGAAATGGTTTTAGCCGTGTTGCAGGCACAATAGATAAGTTCTTAGATTCTATGCAAGTGTGACATGTGTTTAAACATATTCAAAAATATTAGCGGACGCCTTAAGTATACTAAAAACACTTTTAAGAAATCTTAGTCTAAAGACATTAAAATATATTCCGATTGTCAAAATGCGTTCTAGATCCCACAAATAGCTTTGCAAATTTTACTCTATACCTTGTGTTTCTAATTCAAACTATCATTTTTAAGTTTGCTTCACCATGATACTAGGGTTTTAAAAGGATTTCTCTTAAAATAGTATCATTAAACCTCATTTTTAAAAGCCAAAGAGCTTCCCTTATTATTGTCCAAAAAGTACTTGCTATTGTCCCAAAAGAGATAGTCATCAAACCTTAAACTTATGTCTTGAGAACAATTTTTCTGAGACTTACAAAGCTTTAGTTTGTGTTCAAGTTGTTCACAGTTACAAACAATATCACATATCTTAATTTTGAATAAATCGGCATATTTCATTCTTTTGTCCTCAAGTTGCATATTTTGTACCTTGTTAGGTAAGGAACAACCTTTTCTAGTTTGAGGCAAAGCAATCAATAGTTTGTATTTTGGATTTGGTTCAAGTTTAAACAAATCAAATCAAATGATTGTAATTTATTACACATTTCACAAATGGTCAATTTATCATGAACATTTAAAAGAATAAAGCCATAATGAGCCCTAAAAGATGATCGGTTAGTCTTGAAATCGTAGAGGGCATATGTGATGATGTGATTCACACTTCTTAAGTTAACACAAAATAATGAAATACTAGCAAGCGGTTTTTATGCGTGGAGTAAGAAAAAGTTTATTGAACCTTGTAAAATTGTTGGATTCATTGGGTTTATTTTTTGAGGTTATTTTCATTTATGATCTATTTGACAAAATGATTCACTCAAAAAAGTGTTATAATTGGCCAAAACACCTAATTCACCCAGTTCTTAGGTGTTCATACATGTAACTACATAAAGATACTAACCTTGCAAAGGGTGAATTGAAAAAATGATAAGTATCTTGAGATGTAAATTTCTTCATTCAATGATTACAAAAAAAAAAAATTAACAATAATATTATAAATATTACAATTATATATATAGAAAATTAACTGCTATACATGTTCTATTAGAATTGTTCTTTTATTTTATAGTTTTTATTGTTATATTCTATTTTTTTTTTTACTAAAAGTTAAAGAGGCTCCTCTATTACACCAGCCAGCTTTTGGGCTTTCTTTTCCTTTCTTTCTTCTTAACATTCATCTTCTAAATATACATGAGAATCTTGTTTTATATATTTTATTAATTAGGCGACTGTTCGGATGAAATTAAAGCAATCTAAATAAGAAAACAAATATAATTTTTTATTATAAAAACTATTTAAATTGGTTTCTCTCTCTCTCTCTCTCTATCTTTTTAATTTACATCAACAGTTCTCAAATTTTATAACCCAAAAAGAAGTTGAAACCTTGTAACTTAATTCAATTTTTGTTGATTTTTTTTTATGACAAAACATTTTTATAACAATTTTTAAATTGAGAGTTATCATTAATGCTTTAAAAGAAGTTTAACCAAGCCAAACCCACAAATAATGGCATCGCTCATGTGCAGTGGTGTGTAGTTGTAATTAATTTCTAAAATTTTCTTTTAGAGTGTGTTTGATTGCGAAAGAAAATTTTTCTTGAGAAAATATTATTTTCTTAATAAAATTTTTTCAAGAAAATGTCATTAAATATTTTTCTCGTGATTATTTAGTTGGACAGTTTAAAATTTAATAAAAGTTTGTTATAGATAATTATTTTTTAAAATGATGCACAAAAAATTTTTATGAAAAAATTTTTATTTTTTCACATTTTAAGTTGAGAAAATTTTGGTAAAAAAGTTATTGGGCTGAAAAAATATTAAAAAAATTTTTTTCCACCATTTTTATCAACAAAACATAAGAAAATGAAATTTTTTAAGAAAATTAATTTTGATTTTTTTGCTAACTAAACACAACCTTAGTAATTTTTTTATAGTTTTTTTCGTAACGATTTTTTAGAAAAGAAGGAAGAGAGCAATTTAGAGTTGTTTCTTCTTGACGTGCCCCTCTTTGGCAGGAGTAATTGGCGCCGTATTTTTTTCCTATTAATAATCTATTTAAACCCACCCATTTAACCCCTTCGACCTCGTAAACCCTACCGAATTCAGTTAAATTTCGTGAGTTTCTTGCTTCTAAAGCAATAAAAAATGGCAATGGGCGGAGTTCAAGATAACCACTCTGAACTCATCAGCGAGCCTTTGTTAAAGCTTCAGAAACTTAATGACAATGGAGTCTCAAAAGGTTCTACTGAAGCTATTTCGCTCGTTCTAAAAGTGAAGAAGCTCTCGAAGAAAGCTGTTTTGCCATGATCTCTCCAAGTAACGACAATGGAAAAACTTAAATAAGTTTTCGTGGTCTTCTGCTTCTTTTTGAAATTCCAGAAAACTCTTATTTCTGGATAACACATTTTTGTTTTGCAATTTGTTTAGTGCGACATGATGAAGAAGAATTATTTTATTAGGGTTATTAAAAAGAATGTATTCTAACAAAAACAAGCTTGGCTTATATAGCCTTACATCTAAAGTAAGAATTGACTAAGATACCCATATACTAAAAGTATAATATATTAGTCTAATATCCCCCCTCAAACTTAAGATGGTGGTGAAACAAGCATCGAGAGTTTGCCAACAGAAAATCAAAAACGCTGAATAGAGTGCGATTTGGTAAGGAGATCTGCAAGTTGTAATGAAGAAGGTAGAAAAGGTAAGGTGATGGTGTTATCTTGCAAGTGATGATGAGTGAAGTGACAATCAATCTCTATATGCTTGGTTCGCTCATGAAAGACTGAATTGTGAGCAATTTGAATGACACTCTGATTGTCATAATACATAGGAGCAGGAGAAGTAATAGAAATGCCCATATCAAGGAGCAATCATCGTAACCAGATGATCTCTGCAGTAGTAGATACCATATCACGATATTCAGCTTCAGTAGAAGACCGAGAAACAACAGATTGCTTTTTTACTTTTCCAAGAAATCAATGAGTCACCTAAGAAAATGCAAAAATCAGTAACTGATTTGCGATCAGTGAGATCACTAGCCCAATTAGCATCAGAATAAGCACAAAGCTCCAATGAAAAAGAAGAAGGAAAGAGTAAACTTTGATACAGAGTACCACGGGGGTAGCGAAGAATGCGAAGGACAGCGCCCCAATGAGTGGTAGTGGGTGAACCAACAAATTAACTGAAAACATGAATGGCATAGGCAATATCTGGACAAGTAATGGTTAAATAAACCAAACTACCAACATTAGTACGATAGAGGGAGGCATCAGGCAGAGGTGTGTCATCTGTGGAAGAATAACGAACATTCTGCTCAATGGGAGTGTCAACAGTTCGAGTATCTGTCATACGAGCACGTTGGATGATATCGCCAGTATATTTAGACTGAGAAAGAATGATGCCTTTAAGAGTATAATCAATTTCAATACCTAAGAAATATCGAAGAGAGCCTAAATCATTCATCTCAAAGTGACGAGTCAATTCCAACTTTAATGCAGCAATGCCAGGTAAATCATTACCCGTAATAATCATGTCATCAACATATAAAAGTAGGAGGATTCGTCTCACAGATGTAGAATGCACAAATAAGGCAGAGTCAGAAGCACTGGATGTAAAGTCAAAGCAATCAATCACTATAGAGAACTTTTCAAACCAAGTGCGAGGAGCTTGTTTGAGACCATATAGAGCTTTCTTCAATTTTGCAAACATGACCAGGGGCATGAGAAACACTTAAAGGAGGAGTCATATAAACTTCTTCTTTGAGATTCCCATGTAAAAAGGCATTCTTGACATCCATTTGAGAGAGATGCCATTGACAAGAAGATGCAACAACAAGAAGAGTACGTACATTAGTCATTTTTGCAACTGGAGCAAATGTTTCCTCATAGTCCATCCCATATTGTTGGGTGAAACCTTTAGCAACTACCCGTGCTTTGTAATGATTAATGGAACCATCAGACTTGGTCTTGATCTTATAAACCCAACGAGAACCAACTGGGGTTTTATCAGGTGACAGCGGAACCAAATCCCAAGTTGTTGTCTTGTCGAGTGCAGTGAGTTCTTCAGTCATAGCCTGTTGTCATAAAGGATCAAGTACGACCTCCTTATAGGAAAGGGGCTCAGAGAAATTATGAATATAGACCAAAAAGTGAAAAAAGGATTGAGAATAAAAATTATAAGAGAAGTCTGGCATTTGAGTGGACTTACAGAGATGTGGAGGATAGCGAGATGTACGAGGAGCAACAATCTCTTCAGATGATTGAGAGGGCATAAGAAGGGGAGAGGCAGCGAGAGCAGTTGAAGATGGTGAGGCTGGAACCACATAGGATGGAACATCGACATCCGTATGCTGTATAGTATCCTTGCAAGATGAAGAGGAAGAAGTTGCGGGAGAGGATGGTACATCAGAAGGCATGTCAATAGGATCAACAGAAAATGGATCAACTCTAATCAGGTCAGATTTGGAAACATTAGGAGCAGTAGAGGAAATAAAGAAGAAAGGAATGTGTTTCAGAAAGAAGACATGACGAGAAACATATAATTTGTTAGTAGAAGGATTGAAACAACGATAGCTTTTTTGACCATCACCATAACCAAGGAAAACACAAAGAGTTGAGCGGGAAGATAACTTATTGCATTCACTGTGTAGACGTAGGACAAAACAGACACATCCAAACACTCGTAAGAAAGAGTAGTCGGGAACACATCCATATAACTTCTCAAAAAGAGATAATCCAGAGGTTTGAGCTGTTGGAATTTTATTGATGAGATGAACAGCTATAAGGACAGCTTCACCCCAAAACTCATTGGGAATAGTAGCAGAGAGAAGAAGGGAGCGATCAGTTTCAACAATGTGTCGATATTTTCTCTCAGCAACACCATTTTGTTGGGGAGTGTCAGTGCAGGACGACTGGTGTATAGTTCCATCAGAAGCAAGTAAGTTAGAAAACTCAGTAACAAAAACATTTAATGATAGTTCAGTGTTGAGTTTTTATTAAAGCATGAAAGGTGACATAAATATTAAAGAAATCAGAACGACGTTTCATAAGAAAAACCAAACAGTAGTGAGTGTAATCATTAATAAAAGACACATAATAATGAGATCCCCCCTTTGTAGAAACAGGGGTAGGTTCCCATACATCAGAATAAATCAAATCAAAATGTGCAAGAGATATTGAAGTACTTTAAGGAAAAGGCAATGCAGTGAATTTTGCCAATTTGCAACCATAACAATTTGAAATATCATGAACTTTTAAGTTGTCAAAAGTACCTTTAGAGGCCAAAAATTGCAAATGAGAAGCAGAAATATGACCTAACCGAGAATGCCATAAGTAGAAGTTAGAGGAATGATGACTCAAACAAAAAGAAGACAAATCAACACTAGAGGTAGCTACATCATAAACATTCAACTGCTCTAAGGTGTATAAGCCCCTATGCCTACGACTTATCCCATTCAGCTTCTGAGAATGAAGATCTTGTACAAAACAAGAAATAGGAAAAAAGTGAACAGAATATCCAGAATTACATAGTTGACCAATAGAAATGAGATTCAACTTGAGATTAGGAATGCAATAGACATTAGAAAGAGATAGATGATGTGTAACAACATGACCAATACTAGTTGATGACATAGGCGTACCATTAGTAGTCATAACAAATAAATTAGGTGAAGGAGACAAGGAAATGAGAGGCACCAGAATCAAAGACCCGTGTAAATGATGACATACCTGAAGGTTCAAAGGAGGACAAACCTGAAGATGAGGATGTTGATATGGCATGAGACTGAACTGTAAGGAACTTCTGAAACTGTTCAACAAGTGCAGCAAAATTGGAAGAAGGAGATGAGGATGAACCAGATCCAATGGAGCTAGTGTGCGAAGACTGCGAGCCACGTTGTGGTTGCTGAGTGGAAGATTTGTGCAATAGTTGAGGACACTGAGATTTTCAATGACCCTTTTGTTTACAAAAGCTACATTCATCAGGGCCAACCTTAGCATGCCACTTGGGTTGGAAGGAGGTGAAGGGGCGACATGGGACTGCCAAAATAGAAGAATCAAGTACAGAAAGAAGTCCTTTGCCTGCTTGAGACATAGTCGACTGAGGGGAGAGGACTACGATGCAATATTGTACCACGAAGACCTTCAAAATCATCTCGAAGAGCCTTTAAAATTTGAACAAGACGTTGTTCTTCTCTACAAGAGATGTATGGAGCAAAGGCTTGAAGTTCAGTAGATTCGGTAAAACCTAGTTGATCCTAAAGATTTGACATAGTGTTATAAAACTCTTTTATACTCGTAATCCCTTGGCGAACAACACGAATATCAACTTCCAATTGATATTGTTTAGCAAAGTTAGATTGGGTATATAACTTTGCTAAGTAGTCCTATACATCTTGACTAGTCTCAAATTTTGCTAGTTGAGTGCCAATTGTTTGCTCAACAGAGTTATTGATCCAAGTAATGATTTTAGAATTATTAACATCCCAAATATTCAATAACTCTGTGTATTTTTCATTGGTCCAATCTATAGGCTTAGTATAAGAACCAGTGACGTAACCCCATAACTTTTTTCCTTTCAAGAAACTCTTCATGACATAACTCCAATAGGAATAATTCCTACCATCCAATCGAACACTAATAGATTGAAGAGAGTCGTCTCGTTCACCCGCCATAATAATAAATTGTAACATTCAGCCTCAAGTAAGAAATAAATAAATCCAAATTGCCAAATAGAGAATCAAATCTCAATTGTAGCACAATGATAACAAGTGAACAGTGGTCACCGGGCAGCACGGTTCAAAACAGAGAATCACGGTGCAAACAGTGGGACAAACAAAGCAGCGGCACAAGCATGGTGCAGAAATCAACCATGCGGCGAAAAAACAAACAAGCAAGAGGAGGTGATCAGCAACGACGTAGAAGCAGACGAGCAACAGTGCTCACAATAAAAAAATATAGCGCAGCGCGCACAATACAAAGGCAGAAATACAACCCAGAAGCAGCAGAAATATAGAGCAACGTACACAATAAAAAAATAGATGCAGACAATGGTGAGCAGATGTGAACAAAACAATGAACTGAGGCAGCAGCAAATAGAGGAGTACAGTATCAGCAGAAACCAGGCAACAAAGAAACAGAAGTGCAACAGTGTGAGAGATGAAGAACCAGAACCAAAAATGCAGCGGTGGCCAAACAAAGAAATCGGGCAACGAACTAGAAATGCAGTGGTGGCCAGACAAGAAATTGCAGAAATGCAGCGTTCTTTGACAACAAAAGTCGCTGCAGATAGCAGAGATTGCAGCAAACAAAACAGCAGCAGCAGCAAATATCTAAAAAAACAAGCAGAGGGGAAGCAACAAACATATGTTCAATGAAATGCCTCCACGCAAAAGAAAAATGCAATGAACAATCTTCACTGATTCATGATTGTGAGCAATCGTTGTGCAGCTATCGGTATCGGCTCTGATACCATGATGAAGAATAATTATTTTATTAGGGTTATTAAAAAGAATGTATTCTAACAAAGACAAGCTTGACTTATATAGCCTTACATCCAAAGTAGGAATTGACTAAGATACCCATATACTAAAAGTATAATACATTAGTCCAATACGACAGACACCAGGTTTCCAGCAAGAGGAAAGGTTTTGATTCTTATTGATTTAAGCTTTTCAATTCCAGAAGAGACATGAGGTCGTATTGGTTAATTTCTAGCTTACAAGAAGCTTCTTCTGCAAGAATCGTGTTCTTTCTTACCTATGTAATTATATTGATATTCTGAAAAGGCTTTGTTCGTGTTGTGTTGTAGCGTTGCGATCGGATTGGCGTGGAAACATTCCCTTGATGTCGAAGATTACGTGATAGATGCGGATTACAGAGGGCTTATTGGTGTCACCTTGTTGAATCATTCTGATGTGGATTTTGAAGCGAAGGCTAGTGATAGGATTGCTCAGTTGGTAATAGAGAGGATAAAGACGTTGGAGGGGTTGGAGGTGGAAGATCTAGACGATATAGTTAGGGGATGCAAAGCTTCTACTGAAGCTATTTTGCCTATTCTAAAATTGAAGAAGCTATCGGAGAAAGCTATTTTGCCATGGAGAGGTTCACCTTCGTCCGTCGGTGACGATCTCTCTAAGTAACGACAATGGAAAAACCTAATAAGCTCTGGTCTTCTGTTTCTTTTCGAATTTCCAGAAAACTCTTGTTTCTGGATGACAAACTTTTGTTTTGTGATTTGTTTAGCGCAATGGACACTAGGGTTCCAACGAGAGGAACAACTCTAATTCCTACCGATTTAAGCGTTTCAATTCCAGAAGGGACATACACTCATGTTGGTAAATATCTAGCTGACCAGAAGTTTCTTCTGCAAGACTCGTGTTCTTTCTTTCTTTGTATTTATATTGATATCCCGAAAAGGCTTTGTTCCTACAGCGTTGTAGCACCAATAACGAGATTGGGGTGGAAGCATTCCATTAATGTTGGCGATTACGTGATAGATGCAGATTATATAGGGCCTGATTGTGCCACCTTGATCAATCATTCTGATGTGGATTTTGGCGTCAAGGCTCGTGATAAGATTGCTCAGTTGATATTAAAGAGGATAATAATGACACCGGTGGCGTTGGAAGTTCCAAAACTAGGTGATAACAATTAGAAGTTGCGAAGGTTTTGAATCTACTGGCGTTTAAAATACTTGTACGAAAGGTGGGGAATGTGGGTGGTTCATGTTGTGGCCTCCGTCATTTTGTTAAGATCATCTTCTTGTTTGGGATTCGCAGGTAGAGGACGGCGTTGGGTTTTTTGTTGGGCTAGGTTAGTTGCAACTGATTTATTACATAGATGAACGAAATGTTAGATTATTGTGTTTTTGCTACATCTATTCATACATTTTATCTTTTGGTAAACGAAATGTTAGATCACTGTGTTTTTGCTACATCTATTCATACATTTTGTCTTTTGGTATATCTGTAAGTTGTGATGGATTCTTTTTGTTGACAACGAAAGCATGTTCTTGTTTTTGGTTTATGGTCATGTTGATTCCATGGCAAAACATTATAATTTAATAGATTGCAAAACATTATAATTTAATAGATTGATAAAGCTGCCAAATTGTCTAAGCAATATCTAGAACAGTCATTCACCTTCAGTTAAAATTAGTGGAAATTATAGAAAATGTTACATATTTTAACTTAATAACATAATTGTATGTGCGTTTTTAACTTAATTATGCGTATGTCATATATTGTTAATTCTTATAAAAAATACTGAAAAATATATATAAGTTTGTGAAATCATGTTTTCGTTTTAAGTTTTCTCGCTTATTTTCATTTAGAGCTCTAAATCATTATAGATGCGAAAATTGTATACAGAAACGCTTACACACATACGCACATAGTTTATTTTTTTGAATCTCACTATGTTAGGTTTCCTCCTTTATACATATTATATAGCAGTGTTTTCAATTGCGATATTTTTACTGTATACAGAAGTTAAATACATTGTATACTAATCATCAATTTTTTCAATACTATTGTTCAAGCTCTCTACTCTTGCCACTAGTCACCGCTACTTCCTACTTCCTCTTCAGTGTGCGAGAAATCCAAATAGAGAAGCAAGCAATAGCAATCATGGCCACCATGGAATTAGTGCAGTGTTTTGGTGGTAAGAAAGTAGCTGTCGCAATGCCTCAGTAGTGTCGCCTCCTTCACTGATTGCCGTTGGTAAGGGATTGAGATCTGCAGCGGTTGATGATCAAATCCTTTCTTATCGCCAACCAGAGCAATCCATAGCCATGAACAAAAAACTAGAGCGATATGCAGCTAGAACGAAAAACCAGGGCAACCTGAACAAATATAGAAATGGTCACTCGAACAGATCTGGAAACGATCACCAAAAAGTAGCTTTCTGGAGCAGAGAGGCGGCGGAGTTCTCATCCTTGGAAACGTGTTTGATATCATAAGCCTTCATCGGCAGCGTTAGAGACATCGTGGTTTTAGTTGGTATATGCATGATCGATGCTCCTTTCAATACCGACTCAACCGTCATTTGACATGGATGCCAGCTTCTAGACCATAACAATCCTACTGATCCGTACAGATCTGGAAATGATCACCTGAACAGATCACCCAAACAGTTTCCAGATTTGGAAACGATCACCATAAAGCAACTTTTTGGAATGGATAGGTGGTAGAGTTATCATCCTTGGAAACGTGTTTGATATCATAAGCTTTCATCGACGGTGTCAGAGACACCGCGACTTCAGTCGGAATCTGCATGATTGGTGTTCCTTTCAATATAGACTCAACCGTCGCTTGACATAGCTGCCAGCTTCCAGACCATAACAATCCTACTGATCCATATATCGGATTCACAATCCTTCCGCATGCTTCGTACAACAAAGATTTGAAGATTGTTGCAATTATCAACAACAACAGATCTGTTTGGAGGTACAGTATAGAACATACCAAGACGGAGGTGTTTAGGACCAAAATTAATGAGGTTCGAGGCCGGCGCAACCAGAGAACTTGGCCAGGAAGACGGTGGCGTTAGCTTGAGATTCAAGAGATTTAATCCATTGTAAGCAAGGTCTGATGTTGCAATTCTCACTACAATAGATCTGGGAAGATACCAAAGTTATATTCAGATTATACCAAAGTTATACCATTTTTGTTAGATTTTTTTTTTAAATTTTGGGAACAGATTTGGTGTGCGCAATAGATCTGAGAAGATATTAAAGTTATATTCAGATTATACTAAAGTTATACCATTTTGTTAGATTTTATTTATTTATTTTGGGAACAGATTTGGTAGGAAGATATCAAAGTTATATTAAAGTTATATTCAGATTATACCAAAGTTATTCCATTTTTGTTATATTTTTTTCTTTTGTATTCAAATTATATCAAAGTTATACCAACTTTTATTAAAGTTTTTTTTTTTAATTTCAGATTGTATCAAAGTTATACCATTTTTGTTAGATTTTTATTTATTTCTTTTGTATTCAGATTATACTAAATTTATACCAACTTTTTGTATATAAAATATTTCAATGAAAAATTTTTGATACAATTGTAATAATTAAGGACTGTATATCAAAAGTAATTTTTTTTAGTGTTGTATACTAATGTTATTCTAACTATATACTAAATGTTAGACCAGTGTATAAACTGATACTCATTTGTATACATATGTTATACTAATATTATTCGAAAATAATACCAACATATCAATTTCTGAGCATATATCACGTTGTATATATATGTTATATTGATGTTACACTACTATAACATAAATAAACCAGTTTATGAATATATCCTTATATATATGTATGTTATACTGATGTTATTTGAAATTAATATCAACAAATTGATATATGAATTGTATGCACACATTATTCATATGTTATATCAATATAATACCAAAACCTACACATATTATACCATTGTTATTCAAAAATAATGCCCACACTTCAATTTGTAAACAGTAATATGATGTTATATACTAACATTATTTTTATGTTATACAAATATTATACCAAAAACTATAATTTTAACAACTAATTTACTTTTACATGCTCACATTGATTGCATTTTTTTTTAAAAGCCAAGTTACCGTTTTTCAAAAAAAAACTATTTTTTAACATTTTTACTATTAATTTTATTTTATTTTTGTATATAAATGAAAATAATGATATTTTATATAAAAACGTGTTTTTCCCTTATAATTAATAGATTGAACAAACGAAAGAACATACACACTAACATCTTCAAGTCCACAACCTTGGCCCATTTATCATCCATAGCAAATGAAACGTTATCAAAACATTCTAGAAGTATCCATTACAATTCAATGTCACTAGATAAACTCAAAGAAATTGAAGAGATCAACCATTCAAATCCCGTTCTGAGGAAGTGAAAGAAGCATACAACACTAAAACTAAGAGAGCAGTCTGCTGGATTGAGAGCAAAAACATCCTCCGTTTGATTGACAAAACGCAAAAGATAGCAAGTGATCGGATCTCACCCAAACTGTTGTGGTAGAACCCACCTTAACGTTCATATTCACGCGAAAGGGATCTCTCAGAGCGCTGATAATCCAATTCATGATCACGAGTTCTCTCTCGCTCATAGGACTCCGGATTTGCATGGTCATACCGGTACTCAGGCTCAGCCTGGTCATAACCATCATGGCTGCGATCAGCATCTTGATCATAGTGTCCACGATCACCTTGAGGCGCAAGATGGTCATACTGCTGATGACCATGGCGGTGATCGTAATGGCCACGGTCTTGATCAGGCTCAGGAAGTTCATATCCATGTCCATGATCCATATGATCATATTGTTCTTCCCTGTCATCACGTCTGTCTAGACCATGCTTGGATTCGGGATGATCATAATCAGCTTCCCTGTCACGCGACCGCCCACGATCTTCTTCAGGTTCTTCACGTTCATAATCTCTTTCCCTATCTCTAGGCCGGTCACGGTCACGGCCACGATCACGTTCACGACCACGGTCACGTTCCCTTTCTCTATCTCTACCCCGATCATGATCACGACCACGATCTCGATCACGTTCTCGGTCCCGATCACGCCCATGATCCCGATCCCTATCCCTTTCTCTGTCTCTGTGTCTGTCCCTGTGATGCCTTTCATCCCTTGACTCCCGAGTTCTGTCATGAGAGCGCTCTGTTGATTTCTCACGTTCCCGGTCTCTGTCCCTACCCCTTTCACGAGACTTTTCTCTCTCCCTGAAACAACAATTTTAAATAATTACTCCTGGCTCTCGAAAAACAATCAAGGAATTAAGATCAAACAAAATATCTTCCACGCCATGAAAAATATTGATATTTCTCATTCATTTTAGACACTACCAATAAACTAATCGAAGATAGGCCACAAAGTACAAAGATTGCATGGATGGACCACTCTTCCACTTTGGCTGATTCTTTTTATCAGTAAGTAGTCATAAAGATGAATGAAAGGAACCAAATAAATAAATAAAAAGTGGAAAAGAAGTCACTGCATTGAAAAGCATATAATTTTAAGAAGTAGCTCATTAGACTACCCAATGCTTTCCATGCAAGTTCATTCATGTTATACAACTCGTTTCTTACCAATATTAAAACTAAAGAGAAGGCAAAAAGTTTGGTAAATAAAGCTGCATTTGTTTAGTATGAAGATGCACTTCTTTGTATTCAGTATACACAAAACGCAGACTAAGCATTTGGTTGGTGAAAGTAGAAAACAAATCCAGGATTTTGTTTTGAAAATTAGTTGTTAATAAGACAAAAAGGATATTTCCTAAATGCCAGTCAATTTGATAAACTGAGATTTCATTGCTGAAGTGAGAAACTCCAGTGGAATGATAATACAAGGACATTTTACCTGTCAACATGACGATCCTCACGAGCCCTTGGCTCTTCACTTCGAGATGCTCCTCCTTGTGGCTCCCTGTAAATGTACAGAGAGAAATCAACCAAGCCAAAAACACAAACTAATAAACAAAGCTGGCCTCACACAAGCAAGCACATAAAAAATTCAGCCATGCTTGCAAGAGACCAATGTTGTGACTCAACTTGTTTTTTTTTTTTTTTTTTTTTGGGGCATTTTTTTTTCCAATTAGTATCCTGGTAGACCAAGCTAAACAAGCAATGAAGTATTACGGTAAATAGGATTAAAGTCTCCAATCAAAATGGTTTATACAAAGTCACACAACAATCCTGATAATATCACATTGCCAATTTCGATATGCACATCTAGTAGTGGCTCATCCAATTATTCTCAAAGTGCAACTTAATATATTGCTAAAATGAATGCATCAACATGGTAAATTTAAAGATTTCAAGTGATCAAGAACAATAGCAGCACATGATGTGCATCATGCATGTGCTCCAAGAATAAAATAATGTAAACCAAAGCCAGAGATTAAACATCATAATGTAAATTATTTAACACCTGCAAAAAATAAACAAAAGCAGAAAAGTAATAAACCTTCCAGAATACTTCTGATTAACTTCTTCGCCTCCAACCCTGGTAGATCCAAGGCCACCTCCTAGCCTGCGAGGCCGCCAATTTGGAACAGTCCTACCACGTTCGACATCAACAAGCACCCTTCTATTATCCAGTTTCCTTCCATCAGCTTGTTTGTATGCAGCTGCATGAACATTTGAAAGCTGAATCACAAATGAAACACTAAAGGGGCAATTTTGAGGTAATCATCAAAGTATGAGGCAAATGCACATATATCAGAATAATAGTACACCTTTCATATCCCTTGTGTGCATATACTCAATGAAGGCATAACCTTTGGGCTTGTTCGTCGCTTTATCTGTAACTATACGAACCTGATGTTCACAACAGAAGGAAGATAAGTACCAGGTACCAAGCAACTTCAGTGTGAAACAATAAAGGGAAAGAAAGAAAAATGAAAAATACAACATCAAGTAGCTTTGGATCCTTCAGATCATTCAAGTGCAAATTCTAATAAAACTTTCAAAGCACTAAACTCCTAAATGGCACGGCAGACAGGCACTATGCCTCACTAGCCGTGCTCACCTTTCAAGGTGCACATCTTCAACAACGCAGGATGCATCGCCACCACTGCTGGACTTGGCAGAATAACTGATGTGTAGCTGATTTACCAGTTGTGAAAGACATTTACCATCCCCTTACCAGGGAAAAACTTAAAATATAACAATTAATTATGAATTTACCATGGGAAATACCATAATATCCTCTGAACTGCTGAGAGATTTTTGATTGACCTTTGGAGTAAAATCAGATTTTAGCAGAAACAGAAATTCAGATACCGAGAATAGAAATAATAGGAAAGGGTGATGATACTCCCAACTTGTATTTTACCTAGCAGTGGAAAAGGGAAGTTGAAGCTCTCCTTTCAAGGCTTGAAAATTAATACCAAAAGGCACTATGCATCACTACCCTGTCACTAAAGTTTACCGCTTTGCCACGCAAGAATAGCTTGCTCATTACAGTCAGAAAGCCCGAAAATCAAGAAATGTGCCTAAAGCACTGGTTGTAGAAAGATAATATGCCACCTTACCCTGGTTATTTCAAAATACAAGTCAAAAGCACCTTTTCCCAACTTACCAAGATTATTGTGAACTTATAGAACAAAATACATACATGAAAAGAACTAGGGTAACACCCATATCCCTTGGGAATTTCTCTGGACATGAAGAGAAAAGAGAGACCAATCAATGGAAGGATAGAAGGAACAAACCATGAATTAATTAATGGCAAAGATACCTGCTATTAATCTGGAGTCTTGAAGACCAAACACCAGCAATGCCTTATGGAGAAACTTAATGATGTGCCCAAAGCACCAGCCACAAAAAGATTAAAAAAATATCATTTTAATGAAAATATTCTCAAAACATGTCAACAATGCTTTTCCCAATTTGTAAAGGTTACTGTGATTTTTTTTCTGAAAAAATAGAAAAATAGAGGAGATGAGGAACACTTGGACAACATCCACATTCCTTGGAAATTTCTCTGAGCATCAAGAGAGGAGAAAGACTACTCAAAGGAAGAATGGAAGGAACAGACCATGAACCAGCTCCTGGCAAGAAATGTGTTATTGAAGTTTGTAGTGAAACACCGGGAATACCTTATGCAGAAACACAATGTCCTCTCTCACAAAGTCGACATCAAGCTAGAGATGTCAGAACAGACGCAATGTAAACTCAAAACACAGGGAAAACACAAGAAAAACAATTCATACTAGAACTTATTTACCTAGCTTTATAGCCAGAAATTAACTTAAAATAAATAAATACATTTGAATAATTCTAAAATTAAGAGCAACATGACATAAAGACTTTGAGCCTCCTGTCATGGGAATAAATATAACGACACCCCTCACTGTATCACCTTTATTGCCAAAAAATAAAAGTTTGGCTCTGAAGTGGTAAAGATCATTGTCACTAGCTAAGGTATTAATTTTTTTTAAGCCATTGTAACTGCAGGAGTATTACTTAATCATGGAAACAGAACAAATAAAAAGTAGCAAAAAAAGACAACAAATTTTTAATTATCTTTTGGAGGGAAACTTGATGAATACAGTGAGAGAAACATACAATGAAATAGGTGCTTTTTTTAAGGTGTTTGTGTACCCATGCTAAAGTTGAAACTTGAGCACAGTTTAAGAGGGAGGAAATGGGTATAAACGACCAGAACATAATTAAGCCCTTACCAAAGAAGCCCAAACAAAGAAAGAAGTTCGAGAGAAGGTAAGTATTAGGAAAATGACAAACTCTTAGTGAAGCAATCAAAACTTGAGAAAGTCTGAGTGGAGCAGGAGGATATAAAGATGAGAACAGAGCCACAGCAAAACCAAACCTGATCCCCTCAGGGAATGATCTAAAATACCTACCTTCTTGATTGGACCATATCCTTCAAACTCCCTTTTAATTCTGTGTTCAGTTGTTTCATAACTCTGCAAGAAGTGATGATAACACTAATATCAAATTCTCGGGAGCAAAATCAGAGCGAAAAACAGAAGGTTTCATAATTACACACCAGCCTAGCCACAAACAATGTCTTATATGGATCTCCTGATATATTTGGGTCATTAGATGGATCATCTGCAAATAAGATCGAAGGCCATAAATACTCTTCAGTCACACATAAACCCAACCATTTGATATTTGATAATTAAGCACAAACACTGACATTTTTCAAGCTCCTCAGCAGCTTTTCTAGCACCCTCTTCCAATCTCAGCTTGTGAACTCGGGCCCTTCTTTGTGCCTGTCAAGAACAAAATAACATAAAAATATATTGTGCGCACCAGAAATTTAGAAACATGACAACCAACAGGCATAAACAAAAAGTTCCCCCCCCCCCCCCCCAAAAAAAACAACACCCAACCCACACACCACCCCACCAACCCAAACAAAAAAAAAACACACC
>JAJIYU010006585.1:0-20428 GCA_030144865.1 Tinospora cordifolia
CTGTTTGCATGTTTCGTATGCTCGTTTGTATAATGCTATTGATGTGTAGGGGAGATCCACTGGGCTTTCGAGCTCACCCCATTTTTATTTTACAGGTATTCATGAGCCCAGCGCTCAGTGAGGATGCAGACCAGAGACTGGAGGACTCTTAGAGAGAGAGAATGATATTTTGTTAAAACTATCTCTGTTTTTGTACAGTTTTCACGATGTATATTTTGAACTTGGGCCAGAGGGCCATGTGTTATATTTTTGTTTCTGTATATACAGGACTGTTTTTACCATTTTTAACACTGTTTTATCTTGACTGATAAACTGATGATTTCTAGATATGGTATTGCTAAACAGTGTTCAATGATTTGGAAAGATTTGATCCGAAATGTGCTTTCGCTACTATGATCTTGATTTCCAGTATAAATATGATTTTGAACATCCGGTGGGATTGATTTGAAACTAACTACTTAGTAAAGCATGATTTAAATGATTATTTGAAATCAATTATTGAAACTACAGGCTATGTTCTAGTTTTCCCAGAGCTTGATAGCAGCTCTAACTCAGTGATATCAATTGTAATCTATTCCCAAAGAGCTACTAACTATGCTTTGATACCACTTTGTGACACCTCGGCCTCAGGTCTGGACTCCCTAGAATGAATCATGGGGTAACCTTCCCTCGAAGTAGGAGTAGTTAAATTTCCTCTTCTTCCCTGTTCCCTATTTTTTACCTGTATGTAGTCTAAATGCTTGTATGACGCAACACTTTAAATAGAATAATGCAGCGCAAGACATCTCAATAATTGAAAATGAAATATTCTATATATGATCCAAAATATGGAAGTCCTGTTCAAACTCCAAAGTATAAAAATAAAAAGCAGAGATATAAGTTACAATAAAAATAGTTATCCACCCTATTTAAGCCCCAAGCCCACTATACTCCACTGTCCCATACCAACGAGCATAAAAAAATTTGTTCTGCCAAAGTTGTCGGTCATTCACCACACATTGTCCATCATTCTCTGAGTCTAGGCTTCCTCCATAACCTTGAATTCCTATACATACCATACTACATAGAAACCGAAAGATATAGAAGCTTCCTGATCCCGTGTCCTGATCAAACAATTTTTTGTTTTCACACAAGTTTTAGTCTCTAGCTTATGTCCTAAAGATTTATGCTTTTGATCCATTGTGCCACCCATGTCTATACCACGTTTCTACCTAGGGTCTTCCCTCTGGACCTAGGGTTCAATCTGGTTGACTCATAACCTTTGTTTAGTCAAGATACTACCTTTGACATCTTTTTTGACTTCTATTCGATTCCTTGCCCTAAGTTTTTACCTTCTAATTTTCTTTTATAAAAAGTAAAGGTGTTCTTCAACTCAGACTACTCGTACAAGCTAGTGGGACAACCTTCAGATCGAGCAGCGAGATCGAAGTCTGCTTAGCAACCGCGCTTTCCAGGGTGGGATAACCCACCTCCCTTTCAATGTTTAACTTTTTACTCGAGACAAGGCTTGCCCACTTTTAGCTCACCTTATGATCTTTGTATCCAAACTAAATATTTCAAAACACATCTCTTTTTTATGAAAACAAATTTCAAAATAGTTTTCAAGTTCAAAATAGAAGGTAGGGCATTCTAATTTTCATTCAATTCAAAGTGAAACCCTAGTTAGAGTTTCTAATCCTAATCAAACAGCCACTGATTGACTTTTTAATTCTAGCCCAGCAACACTTTTTTAGGCTTGACTTTCTATTTTTTGCCCAACGTATCTAATAACTAAGCTCTGATACCACCTTTGTAACACCCTAACCCCTTAGAAACAGGTTTAAGCTAACCCACAACACAAGTTGGGTTTTATGTTATATTTACAAGTACACAATTTGCATCTCAATTCCTTTATTTTAACACTTATTGAAATACTCATAAATACACTTTTATTGAGTTTAATGTTCAAGAAGATAATGCAAGTGAATAAAGGAAAACTTCAAACTTTATTTATTCAAAATAAAAAAACACATTATTGAATTCATATAATCAAAAGAAAGAGTACATAACTCTAAAACTTAAAAGTAAAATTCAGAGGAAGTTTTTAATTCAAAATTTGTGGCACTATGCCCTTACAATATAAACTTTCTAAAAGTATGCTTTCAAAAATTTATAGTCTTCATGTAATTCAATTTCCTGAAAAATAGAAGGAAAGAGTGAGTACATAGACCAGTGGATCATTCATTAAACAACTAAGTTACTAATTCAAATCAAAAGCACATCCAATTTTAATCACTTATAAGCATTAAGTGTTTCAAACAATATCTTGTTGGTGTTGTATGTTTGATTGAAAGAGGTTTTTAATCCCTTGATGTTGTTCATTAAAATACTCCCATTATGGGATGGAATGACAATTCATCTTGTCACATTCTATTGGGAATAAGGATCACATGTCTTTAAAATACGTCCACACTTAGTGATGTTACTGATATACTCTAAGTATATGTAAAGAACACCCAAAGCATCACTTAGACTACTATGATGGTTCGTGGTTCTTATCTTCACTTTCTCATATTTAAACTCAAACAAATATGAAACAAGATCATAATAATTAATATCATAATTTAAATAATCAAGAGAACATGGGAAACACAAATAACATACTAGAAAACTCAAAAATAAGCCAAAGCATGGTTTCTAAGCACGTTATGCTATACCGTACATGAATTAAAAGTAAAAAAAAACATGCTAGTTGAAATTAAAACATGATCAAACATGCTTCAAACTAAAATTTAAACATGTTGAAATTAATAAAATAACATGATAAAAAAAACTAAAAACATGAATGCACTAAAGGCTTGAAGTAGTAAAATAGGAGTTTTAGAAATCCTCTCCACCTTATGATGTTTTCTCCTAAAAATTTCAGCAAGGGTTCCCAATCTTCAATCACTTCCAAACACCAACAAAATCACTCAAAACAACTCACTATAAGATTGAAATTAGAATTTCTCACACAAGAAGAAAAGAGAAGTGATAAGAGGTGCCAAGAAGAGGGCAAGAACAAAGAAAAATGGAAGTGTCAACTCTTTGCTTTAGGATGGGATGAAAGTGAGCAAGAGGGGGTTTATATAGATGTTCATGAGCACAAAGGGGATGGTTTGTGCATGCTCACACTAGGAAACCTTTTCATTCCTCTATGGGGACATTTTGGAATGCATAAATTGAGTGTGCACACGATTTAGAATGTGGGCTGATTTGGTTTCCTATTCCTAGAGTGAAAGCAAGATATAAGCTTTATTTGATTTTCTATTTATGTGTGAACACAAAAAGGATTTAGAATACTTATTATTCTTTGTTTGAAAGCTAATCTAGGTGTGATATTGTGAGCAAGGCAACTTTTCAATATGTTTTGGTAATTGATTCCTTTTCTTATGCACACCAAATCAACAAGATTTGACAATTTTCTATTTTGAATTAGAAACTTCTAATCTTGTTCCTAAGGTGTGTAGAAACATTTTTTTGCAACTTCTATTCTTGGATTAGAAACTTCTAATCTTGTTCCTTGGGTGTTTAGAAACATTTTTCAGCACTTCTATTCTTAAATTAGAAACTTCTAATTTAGATTATTCGTGATGTTTTTGGTGTGTAGAGCATTGTGTATATGATCACGTCATGGTGCACATGGAATCATTCATTCATGGTTTCTTAATACTAAGTGGGACATCTTATAGGGGTGGCTTCCCTAATGATTTTCATGGCACATGAGATCATTCTACATGAACTCAAATAAAGAAAATGTCCTATGGAGCTTAGGGTAGGGTGAGGGTATACATGATCATGGTGTTCCACCCATTTGACTTACATATGCTTAGGGTAGCTATGACTTCATGGGTTCACAAAAATCAAATAAAATTAATATCTTCTTATTTATAAGGAATTATGATTTACAACCTAGTTTTGGAATCACATGAACCTAATGCCAATTTTAAGGTATGGTTTGACCTAAGGTGATTTTCCCTCAAAAAATTTCTTATTTAAGACCCAGTAAGGTCATTAGGCAAATAAAACTCTAAATCTTGGCCAATTGTCCTTATTTTTGGATGTGTCATTCATTTTGTTAGTTTATGTCATTCTATTTTGTTTTCGGTCATTTCAGTTCCCCGAAGTACCCTAAATGCCAATTCTTTCTAATTTGGACCCCCTGAAGGACGTTTGGCAAATGAAAACCCTGATCTTGACCAATTATTTTAATTTTTGGATATGTTGTTCAATTAGTTGGTTCATGTCACCTTACTTCGTTTCAGGTTGTTTTGGGTCCATAAGGGTCACCAAATGAGACTTTTGGAAACCTGCCAAATTTAGCCCCGAAATGAGCTCGATTTTATTTTGCACCTAAATTTCACTAAATAGACATTGGATCTCATTTCATTAAGTACAGAGTTTTCAGGGTATTACACTTTAACAAATCAAATAATAAAATTTTAAACTATCCAAAACTCATAAATCAAGAGATGTAAATATTATACCTCTCAGCTATGATTTTTCGTTTAAAACCCCTTCAAATGCGATTCAAAGCCCTCGATCTGTTGTAAATCCAAACAATACAGATCCAACATAAAAATACACACAATTGAAATACGAAAATTCATGGTCTTATGTAAGAAAAAGTGTTCACCTTGCTCAAAACAGTTTCGAACATCTAATCCCTCAAATATCCCTTCACAAACTCGTTCTTCACGGATCTGAGTTTGAAATGAAATCAAAAGGGTTCAATTCAGTCCAAAACCCTTGGATCTCAACTTAAATGGTTAGAAAATAACTTAGGACGGTGGTGGAGGTTAGAGAAAACAAAAATGGTGGTTTGCATGCACAAAACTAGATCTAGGGCTTCACCATCTCGAATTTGGGTTTGAGAACGAAAATGGAGGTTTTGAGTGTTACAATCCCTTAGATCTCCAAGATTCAAAAGGTTGTGAAAAATTTTTGAAATCTAAGGCATCACTCTTTTTCACAGATCTGAGCCCAAAAACGTGATTCTTTTCTTTCTATCCATCCTTCCTTCTTTTTCAAATTCCAAATTGCAGTTGCAATAGTCGTTCTTCTTTCTTTTCTCACACCAATAGCAATGCACAATGCAATTGCTTCTTCATTGATCTTCTCTACGCTACAGCTGGTTTTCTTCTTGTTCGTTTCACTCTTCTTTGCGCAAGAACAATGGCTCATGTAGCAATTTCGATCTCTCCTTCTTCACGCCCCAAATCGTAGCACCTCTTCTTCATCACAATGTAGAACGCACACACACAATTTCTTCGTTCTTCTTTCTTGTTCATCAAGCCAAGCATGCCGATCTTGTTTTCTCTTTTTTTTTTCTAATCAACCAATATTCAATTTATTTTGCAAACCAATATTTGATTTTGAATCAACCAATATTTGATTTTGAATCAACCAATATTTGATTTTGAATCAACCAAAATTTGATTTTCTTTTACAAACCACAGGTTATGCATACATTTAAATAAAATATGATTTTAATTCACTTATTTCTTGATTAATTGATTTTATATTTGTGTTGTTGATATGCATCCCTGAGCGTAAATTCCATTCATTTTCTTTTTTTGCAAGAGACACGGACCTTGTATCTACGTATATTATTTTTATTATTAATTCCTCCCAAACATACCTTTCATTTTATATTTTTAATCCAAAGTTTACATCACATATATGAAATAAAACATTTATTTTACTTCTTGATAGATTATTTTATATTTTTATTTTTAATTGCGATGTATATGCGTTCATAAGAGTTCAGGGTATTACAACCTACCCCCCCTTACATGAAATTTCGTCTTCAAAATTTCAATGGACTCACATACTTGCATAATGTGTTCCGTCAAGTATTTTGGGGAAAGAGATCTGGGTATTTTCTTTGCATCTCGTTCTCAAGTTCCCAGGTCGTCTCTTTTAGGCCATGATGCTTCCACTGGACCTTGACCAATGGAATGTCCTTGGTCCTGAGGCTCTGCACCTTACAAACAATGATTCTTACAGTCAGTTCCTTGTAAGTTGCATTATCTTAAAGTTCGATATCTTGCCACTGTTTGAATGAGAAAGATCTGGCTCATACTTTCAAAGCATTGAAACATGGAACATATTGTGGACTGAAGATAATCTATTCAGTAGATCCAGTTCATATGCTTATTCACCAATCTGTCTAATGATCTCGAATGGACCGATGAATCTGGGTGCTAGCTTTCCCTTAGCTCCAAACTGTCTAATTCCTTTTTTGTGGAGTAATCTTCAAGAATACTCTGCTCCTGGTTGGAACTCCAAAGGTTTCCTCCTCTTGTTTGCATAGCTCTTCTGTTTGCTCTAAGCTGTAGCTAGTCTCTTTTGGATCTTCTTAATCTGGTTATTCATATCTTCAATTAATCTGCCCATCATGATGGTGATCTACATGGTTTGCCGGAGAGCGCCTCATATGGGGCTATGACAATGCTTGCCTAACAGTTGTTATTGTAGGCGAACTCTGCTAAGTGCAAATATTTGCTCCAATTGCCCTTGAAATCAAGAACAAACGCTCTCAACATATCTTCGAGTATCTGAATGACCCTCTCTGATTGCCTATTTGTCTGTGGGTAAAATGTTGTACTCACTGTGATTCTGCTACCCAATTCCTTTTGTAGACTCTGCCAAAATTGAGATATAAATCTGGCGTCTCTGTCTAATACTATGGTCTTAGGAACACCATGCAATCTCACTATTTCTTTAACATATAATTCACCCAGCTTATTTACTGAATCTATAGACCTAATAGGTAGGAAATGTGTTACCTTCATTAACCAGTTTACTATGACCCATATAGTGTCCTCCCCTTTCTAATTCCTAGGAAGACCAGTAACAAAATCCATGGTGACATGATCCTACTTATATTTTGGTAGTGGAAGCGGTTACAATAACCCTGATGGCTTTCTATGTTTAGATTTCACCTACTGACATGTCAAACACTTAGAGATATGGCTATGTCTTTCTTCATCCCTTACCACTAGAAAGTTTTCTTCAAGTTTTGATACATCTTATCACTACCTAGATGCATTGTGTACTTAGTCTAATGTGCCTCATCTAGTATGGTGTTTTTAATCTGCCCCATACTCAATACACAAAGTTTGTTTCTCAATTTCAGTGTACCCTCTAAGTTTAATCTAAAATCTATACGCCTGCCCTGTTTGACATCGTCAATCATATTGGTTATGCACTTATCATTCTTCTATTCATCTCTGATCTGGCGTACAATATCTGGCTGGCATGACATTGCATACAAGTATGTCTATTCCCTATCAGTATTAGTAGTTATACCCTGATTATACTTATCAATCAGTTGGTACATTCTTGCCTTCTCTTCATTTCTCCTACTGGACTTCCTGCTAAGTGCTTCGACTACTACATTGGCCTTATCCGAATGATAATGTAGCTGGAAATCATAGTCATTAAGGAAATCTAACCATCTCCTCTATCGAAGATTTAGTTCCTTCTGGATATCGATGTATTTGAGGTTCTTATGATCTGAATACAGATCAAAACTCTCTCCATAAAGATAGTGCCTTCATATCCTCAAAGCAAACACAATCGCTGGAAGCTCCAGATCATGTGTGGGGTAGTTCTCCTCCTATGGCTTCAATTATCAAGATGCATAAGCAACTACTTGACCCTCCTGCATCAACACTGCCCCCAACCCATGCAGTAATGTATCTTCGTAAATGGTATACCTCACTCCAGGGGTAGGAGTGATCAAAATAGGAGCTGTTATTAACCTTTTCTTCAACTCTTGGAATGGCCATTTACATTTGTCACTCCAAATAAATTTCTATCCTTTCCTAGTTAGCTTAGTTAGTGGTTCAACTATCTTAGAGAAATCTTTTATGAATCTGCTATAGTACTCTGCCAACCCAAGAAAACTCCGGATCTCTGTGACTGTGGTTGGTTGTTTCCAGTTTGCTACTGCTTCCACCTTTCTGGGTCCATAGATATACCTTCTGTCGAAGCCATGTGGCCAAGGAACTTAACTTTTCTCATCCAGACTTCGCACTTGTTGAATTTTGCATATAATTGGTTCTTCTTGAGAGTCTCCAAGACTATGCGCAAGTGTTGTTCATGTTTGTCAGACCAAAAGGCATCATTGTATACTCAATGTGCCCATATCTGGTCCTGAATGCTGTCTTCGGTATGTCAGACTCCCAAATTCTCATTTGATGATACCCCGACCTCAAATCTATCTTAGAAAACCATATGGCTCCGCTCAGCTACTTAAAGAGGTCATCTACCCTGGGTAAAGGGTATTTGTTCTTAATAGTCGTTTGGTTTAGCTTCCGATAGTCTATATATAATCTCATGGATCCATCCTTCTTTTTGATAAATAGAACTGGAGCTCCCCATGGTGTCTGGTTAGATCTAATGAAATCTTTCGCTAGAAGCTCATTTAATTGAGTCTTCAGCTTTTGTAACTCCACTAGTGCCATTCCATAAGGAAGAATGACAATAGGATTGGTGCCAAGATGCAGTTCAATCTTAAATTCTATTTGTTTATGTGGTGGTAGGCTAGGCAAATCATTAGGGAACACATCCATGTATTCCTGTACCACAGGGTTCTGCTGGATATCCTTGGGTGCCCCACTCTTTGCATCTGCCTCTACTAGCCATCTAAAATCTTCTATCAATTGAATGGAATACAATAATGCCAATGCTGGGCTTCTAGGCAGCTTTTGTCTATTCCCTTCAACCTTTAGAATCTCACCAAACAACAACTTTATTGTGACTCTCCGTTTTTTTGACAATCTATTTTTGCCTGATATTGGGTTAGCCAATCCATCCCCAATATCACATCATATCCTCTATAATGTAGCACACAAAGGTCTACTAACATCTGGTAATCTTCGAACATAAGTTCACATGTACAATATCTTCATAGACTCACTGTGTCTCCTTTTGGAGTGGCTACCTCTAAGGATACCACTAACGGACTAGTCACTAATTGTGACCCCTCTATTGTCTCTTTAGAAACAAAAGATCTCGTAGCACCTGAATCAAACAGTACCTACCCTAAAATACCAAACAACAAAAATATACCTTCCACCGCCGGGGTGGGGTTTGCATGGGTGTCTGTCGCATACAAGCTCGCCTAACTAGTCTGCTATGGTTGGGGCTTCTGCTGTGAAGAATGAGTCTAGCCTCGAGTTTGATGTGGTGGTGAGATGCAGGGGTTACTATTCTCTTTAGAAAGTCTCTAGCAAAATTTTTGTTCCTGTTACAAATATAACACAACCCTAGCTTCCTCGCCAATGTCGTCTGGATGTGCCTAAGACAGTTAGACCTTCTTTGCTGAGTTTGTCGTCCACTGTGAGTTTGCCTCTGTTGCCAAGCTCATGATGCTCCACATCTCTCCTGTCCAAACGTCTTCCTCTGTGATGGACCTTCAGTTTATCCAAATTTAGCCCTCTTTCTGCTTTTCAATTCCTACTAAACCTCTAAGTCTGTCTCCACTATCTATGCCCGCTCCACAGTCTCTCTGAAATTTGTCAATTTCATGGGTGCTACTATCTTTCTAATCTCTACCTTTAGTCCTTCTATAAAACTGTCTATCTTTGACTGCTCATCCTTTAGTAAATCAGGCACAAACCTCAATAGTTTAGTAAACTTCTGCTCATATTCTGCTATAGTCATCATCCTTTGAGTTAGATAGACGAACTCTAATTGCATCTGTTTCTTTTAAGCTATCAAGAAGAATCCAGCATAGAATAAACATTTGAATTCCTCCCATTTCATATTTGTTTCATCTATGGTGGGTTCATTTATAATCATCTCCCATCAATGGTAGGCTGGTCCTACCAATTGATGTACAACTAAAACCACTCTTATAGGCCATGATATCCCTATAACATTGAGATGTTTGTTCATCTCGGTGAACCATATTTCTATTGCGTTTGGGTCTGTCACATTCTCAAAGGTTTGGGCCTCAACTTATAGAATTCATTCAATAACTCCTTCAGTTCTCTGTCATACCTAGTTGATTTGTTCTGTGGTATCACTTTTGAGGATCTAGCCTCTTGCTGATTCTAGAGTACAGATGAAATCTGTGGCTATACAATTAGTTGTATCTATGGCTGTACCAATACAAACGACTATGGTGTCATTATTAGTTGCATAGTTCTAAACACCTGCTCCACAATCCTTGGAGTGATCTCTGATGTTACTCTCTGTGAGATCTCTTCTATAATTTTTGGAGTCACTAGTACTCTTGGTGGTGCTGCAGCTATTGGGGTACTGCCATCTCTTCGTTTTGGCTCATCTCTATTCTTAACTCGATCCCTCTGCCTCCTAGGTCTTCTTATCGCCATTTCCTACAAGTCAAAACTTAATTCAGTATCCGATAGTTTCATTGTATTGAAGCAGAAAATTCCAATAACTATAAAAGTATATATCGCTAGCTTTTTCTGCTTCAATTTGAGTCTCAACTCGTCTTCTCAAAACTTTGGATACTATAACTCATCCTAACCTACAAGCCCTCGTGCTAATGTGACTTAAGGTGTGTGTTTCTAAGTTCTCGATTTGTTTCTATGGTCTAAGGGTTTATGCTTCTAAGTTGGCGACATTTCATTTGTTTGAGGGTACAAGAGTTTAGGTTATACTCAAACTAATTTATTACGTAGATTACAAACAATAACTTATCAAACAAGCAATCAATACACACAAGCATAATGAAATTCCAAGCTTCCACCCATGTTTCAAGGTCTGTGTGTCCAGATTCACACTTGCCCTGCCACACAGACTTCTACTTAAAATTCCATTATCCCTATTACAATGGTGCAAGTGTCTTAGTCTCTAAGGTTGATGCAAAACCCACCATGCTGAACCATATCCCAGTACAACACAGTGCGTACAAGTTCAGCCAAAGAAATTGATCACTCACCAAATAGGGCTCGTCATTCTCCGAGTTCAGGATTCCTCTATACCCCCGAAATCTCGATGCACCCCATCCTACATAGAGAACAGAGATACAAACTCCTCCCAAGTTTTTCATTTTTATTTATGACCCACTATGTCCTTTGTAGCAACACTTGGTTTCTACCTAAATTTAGTGTTTCAATGCAATACTTAGTTGATTTAGTCAACTTCATGCCTAAGTTATACCATCGATTCCAAGTGTTGTCATCTTGGAACTTTCTAGAATAGCAATGCGACTTTCTAGGACTTTTAATCAGCATAAAGATCAACCCTATAGTACATACTTCCAAAGAAGAAGATCTAATCAGATCAGAACTTTATGGATCTATACCCCAAGAGAAGGTCTACTATCAGGGATCACTACCTGTACTTCTGTCATATAAGCAACAGTACACAAGTATGTTGGCATCATCTAATGTTTTTTAAACATTAAGTTCAAAACTCATTTCCAATGAAAAAATTAAATCTTGTAAAACCAGTTTTAATGAAAACATGCAATAACTTCAAAACCATGTAATACTTGGAATGTCTCTAGAGATAACGCTAAACAACCATTACCTCACAGCCTGGACGTGATTCCATTATGCGCCTATTTTAAATCTAGGGCTCTACAAACCATGTTCTAGTTTTCCCTAGAGCTTGATAGTAGCTCTAACATTGTGATATCAACTAGAATACATTCCCAAAGAGCTACTAACTATGCTTTGATACCACTTTGTGACACCCTGGCCTCAGGTCTGGATTCCCTGGAATGAATCATTTGGTAACCATCCCCCAAAGTTGGAGTAATCAAATTTCCTCTTCTTCTCTGTTCCCTTGTTTCTGCCTATATGCAGTCTAGATGCATGCATTCATGATGCAACAATTTAAATAGAATAATGCAGCAGAAGACATCTCAATAATTGAAAATGAAATATTTTGTATATGATCCAAAATATGGAAGTCCTACTCAAAGTCCAAAGTACAAAAATAAAAAGTAGAGATATAAGTTTCAACAAAAATAGTTATCCACCCTATTTAATAATCACATCAATATCCATCACAAAACAAAGTTGACCTCCCAGAGTTTCTTCATTCAAAACTTTAAGACTTGTGAAATCAATGCTTATGACTCCTATGGGTACCTGAAAAATATGAAGTAAGTGAGCTCAAAAGCCTAGTAGGTCATTCCTAAACATCACAAGTATAATAATGATTAAATCTAAAACATGCAACCACTTTCAAAGCATTAGTCGTTTCATACAATAGATTGATTTACTGTAACCTAAGTCTGAAGGAGATATTTTCTTGTAAATCCCTGGAGGTTCCAGAATGCCATGATACCTTAGGCTCAGTCGTATCTTACAATTAGGTGTATGCTACGATTCCCCAACTATACGCAATAAACACATCAATTCTAATTGCGTTAAGTTTCAAGTACACTACACAACCATACATGGGGCCCTTTTACCAATCATCCATCAATAACATACACAAACGTTCAGGTACACTGCACAACCATACCTGTGGCATTCAGTTACGCTAAGCTCAACCATACCCTTGGAATCCACTATCTCATAAACAAATAATACTAAACAATCATTATTCATTTCCAAGAACTCTTAACTGAGTAATACAATGTCAGAGTGGGGCTACCTAGGTTTTTGTTGCATGTTTGAGGCATTCTTGCATGGCAAAAAGGGGTTCCATGTGGCTCATGGGTTGCCATGTAAGGTGCCTTATTGTCCTTGCTCATTGGCCTGGTCAGGAGCCTTGTCGGATGATCAAAACCATGAATTAAAATCATGGATGAACATGGTTTTTCGCTGCTGAAAATTTTTAGAAAAATGGAGGAAACAAGAAGAAAAAAGAGGGGGAAGAAGAACCAAGCGCATGGGCGGGCCCATATACTCGATCCAACTCGTGTGCCCAGACGTTTGGCATGGGCTCTTGAGCCTGTGTGGCCAAATTATGTGTTTTTTTTCATTTCCATTTCTTACCCTTCTTTCGTGTGTGTGTGTGTGTGTGTGTGTGTGTATTCTCTCCCCTTTATTATTATTATTATTGCTTAATCTATTTATTGCCCCCCAATTTCTTCAAAATTTTCAATTATACACCAATTCCAATATTTATACATTTTTCTCCAAATATCACATATTTTACTTAAAAATCAATGTTTTACCCAAAAATCAATATAAATTACTAAAAATTCCATTTTTTTTCTTCCTAAAAATTCAATAATCACTCTGAAAAATCATATTTCTTCTAAAAATTTTATTTCCTCTGCAACTAATTTATTCTCTTCCCAAAATTATATTTCTCAATTATTCTAATTTTCTTTAATTAAATGATTAAAAATTGAAGAAAATTGAGAAAATTCATGTATTTTTAGTAAAAATTTTAGAAAAATATGAGAATACATGTATCGAACCCATTAATTTTGTATATAAAAAATATAGGTTGTCACAAATTGATAATTATGGTTCCTGTGTGATGATAGTACATATATAATCATGTACTATTGTGGTACCCGGATACACTACTGTGGTAGTCACACACATTACCGCAGTAGCAATTAGAATCATATTTAGTGAAATTATGGGAATTTTTTGGCATTATCATGTTAATGTGATTTACTACCACGATAATGCGACATGCTACCGCGGTAACGCAATATACTACCATGGTAACGCGATCCACTATCGTGGTAGGCTACCGCGATGGTTAGAACCATGCCAATTTACTCACATTTCTAGTTTTTTTTCACACATTATTGTAGTAATTCAAATTACTATAGCGGTAACCAGGGCTTTTGTGCTATTTTTCACATTCTCTATGATATTTTCCATGTCTTCCAAGTTTATATTATTTTTATATTTATTCTAGTTTTATTAACACTTGTATCTTGTGATTACAAAGAATTTATAATTTTTATTTATTTATCTAATTTATTTTATAGTTATAAACTCCAAAATTCTATAAATGATATATTAAGTTTTGGGATATTGCATGGGCTATCAACAAAATCAAGGGAATGATGCACAGATGGGGAAGGGGATAAATTGCTAGCAGGGAGGGAGGGATCTGGTTGTGAAGGGGTAGAAGTGTTTGTTACAACAGGTTGAGATGCTACTATGGCTAGTGGTGTTGCTGGTAGTTGAGAATAGGAGAGGAAGACAAAATAAAAGGAAGTGTTGCTGGTAGAAGAATAACGGGAGGAGCAGGTTTAAGTAGACAAGCTAGTTGGAATGTATTAATAAATGAAAATTTGGATTCGTCAAAGACAACATGCTGGGAAATATACAAGCGCCTAGTTAGAGTGTCAAAGCACAAGTACCCTTTGTTAGAAGAGCTAAAACAAATGAAAACACATATAATGGATCGATTTTCAAGTTTGTGCTTGTTGTAAGGTCGAATGTGAGGATAACAACCACTACGAAATGCTCTTAAATGATCATAGCTTGGTGACTTTCCATATAAGACAAGAAGCAAATTGAAGCATTGGCATTGGTAGTCGATTAATGAGATAAACACCGGTTAGAAACGCATATGGCCAAAATGATGTTGGTACTGAATCGTGGGCCCCAAGTGTCAGCCCCATTTCAACTATATGACGATTCTTACGTTCAACTCGACCATCTTGCTCTAGTGTATAGGGGCAAGAGATACGGTGTTGAATACTAGCATTAGCAAAGAAGGATGATAAAGCGCAGAACTCACCCTTGCCATCACTTTTTATAGACATAATTGCGGAACTAAATTTATTTTTAACCATGGCTTGAAATTGGAGAAAGTATTTAGCAATTTCATCTTTAGTCTTTAATAAATTGAGCCAGCAAAAATGAGAATAGTCATCTATGAACACAAGAAATATTGAGGACTAGTAATAGAGCAAATGGGGGTCGGGCCCCATAAATCCAAATGAATAAGCTCAAAGGTATAGAAGCTCTTGAATTTGATAAAACAAAAGACTATTTACAACTTTTAGCTATTCGATAGGAATGACAATGAGACAAACATGAACTGTTGACAGGAATTGGCTTACATGCGCTTGCAAGCTTATTATAAACCGAAGAAGATGGATGACCCAAACATGAGTGCCAAAGAGAAGCCTTAAGAGGGGAATGCGTTAAAAAGCTAAAGAAGTGAAGAAGCAGATTGCAATGAAGTGCTAGGCCATGTTCAAATAGTCCTCCTTGAAGAATTTGGTTCGTTCATGCATCCTTTACAAGGAAATAAGAGGAGTGAAATTCAACAAAGATATTGTTATCTCCACATAACTTTGCAACACTAATGAGTTGCTTCGAAATTGAAGGAGTATAAAGGACATGCTTTAGTTGAAGAGGGTGATATGAAGATGATAAAGGGACTGTACCAGTATTTAAAATTGGAATTGACATACCATTGCCTACCATCACATTGTCATTGGCTGCGAACGGTGTTGGTTAGCGAGTGCATTTGGGTTTGGAGTGAGGTGATGGGTTGCTCTTGAATCCATGAACTAAGAAGAGTCAGTGGAAGAGATGGCTGGTGGTGGTGGTGGGGTGATATTGTTTAAGAAGGTAGCTGTAGGTTGCACTTGAGCTTTAATCTAAGGGCGAGGGGGTGCTTGATAAGCTGGATTCATTCAGTGAAAATAGGCTAAGGCAGTGTGGCCAATTCTTTTGCATATTTGACACGTTGGTTTCAATTTAGGAGGGTGCTAATTGTTAGGAGTGTTGAATTGAGGTATGCCGAGAATGCTAGTTGGTTGTGATGATTGTGCTGAGAAGGATGAAGCTAGAGTATAAGGACAAGAGTGAGATTGAGGAGAAGTTGCATGAAAATGAGTATAAAGGGGAGGGGCAACAGAGATGTGGGCTTATGGAAAATTGAGTTTATTAGTGAGGTTTTGTCTAAGCAAGTGTTGGTTACAGCTTAAGAGTTGTCTATGAGCTTCTTCCAAAGTTGGAAGCACAAGGTGCGACTTGTAATACCTCAAAATCTCATGAATGCATTCATGTCAACTACTTAATATAAAATCAATTAATTAGGAAATAAATGATTAAAATTATATTTTATTTAAAGCTATGTGTAATCTATGGTTTGAAAAATAAAATCAGATATTGGTGGATTAATATCAGTTATGGGTTTTAAAAACAAGGATCAAATATTGGTTGATTGAAACAAAAATAAAAATGAAAACTTGCTTTTCCACATTTTAGGGAAAGAACCAAAAGAACAAAGATTAGTTGAAAAAAAAAAGAAAGAACTAGAATCCGCTAGAAAGAAAGAAGAATGAAGAAGATGAAGGCATGTTCGACATTGAAGAACAAGAAAAAAGAACGAAAGAGGGGAAAACAAAAATTTAGGGCTTGTGTTGGGTTTTCACGCATAGAAGAATGATTCAAGAGGGATTTGGCTTGGCTTGACTAACAAGAAAACTGAGGAATCATGAGCAGAGGAAGGAAAGAAGATCAACATAGCTGTATATGTTGTTGTTGCTGCCAGACAAAGGAGAAGATATTTGAGCATTCTATTGTGTTGTAAATCACAAGCAGAAAAGAGGAACAAGGTAGTCGTTCTTTGCTGGTTTGTGAAGAGAAGCATAACGAAGAAGAAGCTGGTGTGTGTGATGCGTGTATTTTTGGCCGTGACAAAGAAGAATAAAGAAGAAATGAAAATCTGCTGCATTTGGACTAAAACAAAGAAGAAGAAGATGTGTTGTGGCTATGAATCACGAAAAGAAGAATGAAGAATGAGTTGTTGCGATTTGACATACTGAAACAAAGAAAGAATAGCAGTTGTGTGTGCTACTCTGCTACTAGTTCGGGAAAAAAGAAGAAAGGAAAACATGGGCGAGAAGAAAAAGCAGCAACCGTGCTACTGCGGTTGTGATGAAGAAGTTGTGTGCATTGTTACTATGTGAGCACGGAGAAGAAGAACAAAGTGCAGCAACGATAAGCATTGCTATTGGTGTGTGAAGAAGAAGAAAAATGCAGCTTGCTGCTGCATTTGTGCAAAGAAGGAAGGACAAACAAAGCCAAGGGCTGTTGTGTGCTGGATTTTTGAGCACAAAAATGACAAAAAAACTTGATGCCCTTAGATTGGGATTTTTGCACAAAAAAGCTTCAACGAAGAAATCAAAATTTCAGTTATTATTTGAGGGATTTTTTCGAGTGGTTCGACGTTTGAAATGCGTTTGGAACTTTGATGAGTTTTATATTGCCCTCTAATGGTTGGTTTAAATAATTCGTGTTAGTGTTTTGAGAGATTAAATATTATGTTTGGATTTGCAACAGATCGAAGACTTCGAATCTCATTTTGAAGGGGTTTTGAATGGAAAATCATAGCAAAGAGGTATTCAAGCTTTAAATTTTTGAATTTTATATTGTGGTTAGTTTAAATTGATTTAATTAAACTGTACGGATGAGAAAAAAGAGATTCGAATATTTAGAATTTTTGGTGATTGAAAGAAAAAAAAATTACTTGGAGACCGAATAGATGGAAGTTGAAATTTCTATTTTGAGGTTTATGAAAATGATAATATGGGAGAGATTTTATTTTAGAATAAAGTAGATATATAGGAGTTGGGTGTTTGGGAATCTTTTATTGCAAGATTTTTGGTAGTTATAATTCTATTCCATTTATGAATGCTTTTATATTGTCATGGGATTTTGGTGTTAGAAACCTAATTTAGAGAGTTTTGGAGCGAAATTTTGGAGGTTGGAAAGGTAAGTAAAATTTATTTTCTTTAATTCTTGAGATATCATTAGTTTGAATGGATTATTTGAATTTTTGGAATGAAAAGAATAGGCTGAATTAATCGAAAAACTCCGAAGCAGAAAATAGTGAAATTGAAGCCTTAAGCCAAAAGGTTTGAGTTCTAAATTCTTATTCCTCTTTGAAATATTTTATTTGTGATGAATAAATTATTTGATGGATGTTGGAATGTTGATATTGAAGTTCAAGGAGTTATGAAGATTCGAAGATCAAAAAATTAAATTTATTTCATACTTAGATGCGAATGTTGGAATGATCTTGGTTAGATAGAAATAATTATTTAAAAGCTATGAAAGTTCTTGAATGTCTTATTAACCGAAAATTATTTTATTAAATTTGAAAAGAAAGTAGGAACTTAGAAAGAAGTGTGATAATGATTTTATTGCAGATTTATATTTTGGAACGAATCTTAGAGACGAATGGAGGTAGAGGAAATTCAAGAAAATATTAGGTGGGAAGGATTTCGTTGCTCATTAATATTATACGAATTTTAGATTCAAAACATGATGACTATTAGCTTAGGGTATTTTACATGATATGGTTGTTATTTGTTTGTGGTTGGAATGATTTGAATGATGATCATAATGTCCAGTTAATCGCTTTCTGACATGTTTTATCAAGTTCATGAGTTATTCATTTTATTCATTATTTATTTGCTCATATTTGATGGATGATGTCGTATGGATGACACTATTTGTGGAACTAAATTAGATTAATGGTTTATTAAGAACACATGTACCGATGCAATGGGTAGCCACAGAAATAGTTTACCTCTTCATACAGTGCAATATAGCACTAGTCTGGGCACATTGTGAGTATTTCCACCCTATGGCTATGGAGATAGCTAAGGTTGTGCTTAGAGATCGGCGATCACTGGATAGTGTTACCTTTTCTTAGATGGTAATTCATATGGTATAGCTGAATTGCATAACTGGAGTAATTGATATGGTGATTGAGCGCAATACTTGGAGAGCTCATCATGATGGTATAGCTGGAAAACATACAAGGAGAAATCATGATAGTATGGCTGGAGTGCGTACTAGTTGTTCAATCTCGAATTACAAGAAATACTGGGGGTGGATTCCCTTTCGATCTTTAGAGTACAACATACAATTGAATGCTTGAAACGCTTAATGTTTGAAAGTGTGTGCATGTTTTGATTCTTGGTTTGTATAATGTGGGTGATGTGTAGGGTTGACCTACTGGGCTTTCAAGCTCACTCCCATTTCTTTTCAGGAATACAAGGACGTAGCGTGTAGTAATCTACATCAGAAGACTTTCACTTTTGATTGAAAAACTCATGGGGGGGTTATCTAGAATAGGAGGATTTAGATGTTATATTTTGCTTATTTTATTTTGTAAC
The DNA here is from genome assembly GCA_030144865.1 of Tinospora cordifolia. NCBI lineage: Eukaryota > Viridiplantae > Streptophyta > Magnoliopsida > Ranunculales > Menispermaceae > Tinospora > Tinospora cordifolia. Next base: position 19,079 of record JAJIYU010006585.1, read on the forward strand.
TGAACTGGATGTATGCTTTTCTTGAGTTTAATTTCACTGTTTTACATGTAGTTATCTTGGTTTTGGATTTCAGCCGATCAAGTCAATATAGGATGATTTTAATGATTTCATCCACTGTAGCACTTATTTTGATGATTTTATATTATTTGTTAGATGAATTTCTGGTGAAATGATTGAGCTTGTTTTAAATACTTCATTGATGAGAATTTTATTTAATATTGGTTTAACACACTTTTCCTAAATTGGAGAGATTTAGCTTTGAAGCACTTTTCCTGAACTTAAGATTTATTTTGAAAGTCAGTGAAGTAAGAGATTGTTTCAAAAAGTTGACAACTCGATTTTCGAAGAAGGATAACTCAAGGATCATGTACCGGGAAATCTAGACCTAAAACTAGGGTGTCACACGACTATAATGAGGTGATGAGAGGATTATACTCTGATCCAAGTCCTTGATTAAAAAAAAAAAAAGCAAAGTTGATCCATCAATGGCCACTACAAGAAATGACGCTTACAACACGCGCAATGTTCGTTGTTATAACCATACGACAACATTCATGGTGATGTTGTCAATTGGGGTGTTGTTAAATAACCAACTATTTTTAACAATGGTCAAGAACCTATTGTTGTAAGGTGTTGTGAATCGGTCTAAGAGTTAGGTTACAACAACGTTCGCCCATTGTTAAATGATTCAATCTTTTAACACATATTTGACAATGGTCACTATGTTTGTTGTTGTAGAAATGTTATAACAATAGGCACACGTTGTGAAAACCCTAACTTATAACAACGATTATAAGTCTGTTGTTGTAATGCATTGTGTATCGGTCTAAAAATTGAGGTTACAACAGCATTCGCACGTTGTTAAATGCTTCAATCTTTTAACACATATTCGACGACGGTCATCATACCTATTGTTGTAGACATGTTATAACAACAGACAAACTTTGTGGGAACCCTAACCTTTTAACCTTTCAACAACGGTCAAGTAGCTGTTGTTGTATATCAATCTTAACAACATGCATGTGCCCGTTGTAAAAGCTTCAGTATTTCAATAACAATCGTCTGCACGTTGTTATATCATGTATCTTACAACGAAAACTGAATGTTGTCATATGTGTCAATTTCTTTTTAATCGTAAAACTATTTTACTACAATATATATTGCATATATTTACATGTATCTGTAAATTCATAATATAAAATAAACATTATTAAATATTTGTCCTATCATTTCAAATGCCTCATTTAGTATCACTTAAAAATAATAAATTTTATAGTGCCAAATATATATACAATCCATCAAACAGCATCACTCAAGTAATGAATTTCTGATGTTGGTCTATATAAATCA
>JAJIYU010006586.1:0-20378 GCA_030144865.1 Tinospora cordifolia
AGCTATGCCTAGACCCCCAGACAGCACAAATGTTCAAATTTGGATTTCAGAACTGATGGATCACTTGAAAAACTACTGGCAGCTGATTCTTTTTTCTATATGGGCTACAGTATGGGAGACGAGGAATCGTTACATATTTCACAATTCTGATATCAATATAAATAGAATAGTGGAGAGATCTCACTTTTTGTTTGCTACATGGGTCTCTTCTGGTAAGCTAGGGCTAGGATACTCTTTTAGTAATTGGGTGACTCAGTGGGCGCCTATTTTGTACTCTACGTAACAGGGTTTCTGGGTTGCTCAGGGTTTCTTTAGTTTTTCTCCCGTTGTACCTTAGCGCCGAGGCGCTGGACATCTCGTCCTATTAATATATTACGTTTCTTTTCAAAAAAAAAAAAAAAAAAGTTGTTTTCGATCACTGGGGTCAATCCGAGAGGAGTTTTTCTGCAAAACTAATTTCAGTGCGGTTTAATAGCCCGACACGAACTCTCGGAAGAGACGAAAAAGTTTTTCGACACCCAAATCACAATTTTCCTACCTCACTTGAATTGTAGTTTTCAATTCAAACTCAAAAAATTAAAAAGTTGTTTTCGATCATCGAGGCCAATCCGAAAGGAGTTTTTTCCATGAGACCAATTCAAGCGTGACTTAATAGCCTGACACGAACCCTCGAAAGCGACGAAAAAAATTTTTGATGCACGGATCACAATTTTCCTACCTCACTTGAATTGTAGTTTTGAATTCAAACTTAAGTTGCTTTTCATCACCGGGGCCAATTCGAGAAGAGTTTTCTGTGAAACCCGTCTCAACACTTTCTAATAGCCCGACACAAACTCTTGGAAGCAACGGAAAATTTTTTCGATATCCGGATCGCAATTTTCCTACCACACTTGAATTCTAGTTTTCAATTCAATTCTAATTGATCAATACATATATTTGGAGGCAATCCAATGATGTAGAAGAGTGATATGCATACATTGAATGAACATTGTGGGTGCAAGAAAATAATGTAGCGTCTTTTAGCATTTTCCTATTAGTTATTACTTCTTTTGTTCTTTTATGCATGATGTCTAAGGTATAAGAATTGACACACAAATTAAGAAAGTTATTAACTAGTTCAGTTTATTAAAAAAATAATCTAATTAGATTAAAATACCCTAATCTAAAAATGATAATTATTATTGTAAAATTTGAAAGAAATAAAAAAGAAACTAATATAGTAGTAATGAATATAATTCATAAGAGATAAGGGCAAATTTAAAAACAAGTATTTAAATAATCACAATAGTCACAATAGCAGCTATGAATTAAAATAATAATTTTTTTTTCTGGAACTTAAATAATCACAGTAGTAGAAATAGCAGGCAAATGTGAAATAAAATAATAATATATTTTTATCTAAAATTTAAATAAATAAACAGTTACCTAATGTGTTGATCCACGTTTGTGGAATTGCAGCAACACTCCTCACAAATCGCAACAGCACGAAATGTGCTGATAAGGGAAGGCGCACAATCGCAACTGCTAGGAAGATGAACAAAGGAGAGAAGACAATGGTAGCAAGTGGAAATAGGGTTTCATGGCACAAGAAAGAATGATGAAGACGAATGAAGGGGAGAAGACCAAACGATGGAGCGAGAAGAAACGAAGGGGAGAAGACGATGAACAGTATGAAGCAAAGGGCGGCGTTTGTGAAATCACAGCAATAGCAAACAAATCATAGCAGCAAAGGTGAGAAGACGATGGCAACATGTGGAAAATAGGGCTTCGCAATACAAAAAAGAGCGATGCAGATGAACGAAGGGAGAAGACCAGGCGAGGGAGCAGGAACAATCGAAGGGAAGAAGACGATGAATAGGCAGAAGCAAGGGGAGAAGATGAAACAAAGGGAAAAGACAATGAAGGGCAGTATGCAGGAAGGGGGGTTTATAGCATGTTGTCCATTGAACGGGCGGCATGTTTTAAACTAAAAAACTTTTAAAATGTGTCGTCGGTTCAACAGGCGACATGTTTTAAATTTTTTTAAAAAATTTAAAACATGTCGCCCATTGAACGAGCAGCATATTTTTTTTTTTGAAAAGAAACTATTGTATTATATTAAATAGGAAAGAAAAGCTATGGAACCTGATGAGATATCAAGGCACCATAGATAGCCAAAATTACAAACTATGCAAGATGTTTGCTCCTTGACATAGCCATTCTCCAAAATTGTACCATTTCCCCATTTTAGTACAAGAAACCCAAGTAGCAAATAAGACATTAGATCTTTTCCATACAACAATATCCCCCATCTATGCAACTTGCTGCCAACTGGGCACTAACATGACACAAAGCTAGCAACGACTTGCTTAAAAGGGGATATAAAAGTTTTAGGAGCCTGAAATGGGACATAATAAAAAAAAAATCAGGCCTAAAATGGTCTTTTTCCCAAAAATTGAAGGTAAAAACACCATTTCACAATCTGTAATTTCTTTTTCTCATATTTTTTCAGTAGTTAAATCTAGATTTCCTTGAATGAACTTCAATTTCTTTGATTCAACATGTAATCATGTTATTTCTGTGAAGTTCATTACATATGCAAGTGATTGCTCTAACGAAACAAAACCATTTAAAGCATTATTTCCTGCTAAGTCATTGTTTCTTTTTCTCTTGATTGTAGAAAAGTCAGGATTGATTCCCGTTAATCAATCAGATCGGACTACTTTCAATCCTTTTTTTTTTCCAAGAAAAGGATTCAACAATCACTTACCCAACATCAAGTAACTATTCGCATGTTGCATAATAGAAATAAGGAATGTCAATCTATTTGATTGTATCTAAAGACCCAATGAATTGGGAAGTGAATCCTCCCTAGATACATCCATTTAATGTACTAGCTAAAGCGTTACGTATGTCCGGTGGAGTTCATATTCACGTTGGTACCGTAGTAGGTGTAAACTAGACAAAACAAAAGAAAAAAGGGAAAAAAAAGGATAGGAGTAATTAGTTGTGACACGTTCACTTAAAAAAAATCCTTTTATAGCTTTGAGTATAAATATTGATTATTTTCTTCACAATTTAAATCAAAAAATAAAAAATATATTTGCATCAAAAAATCCATGAAATTTCTAGAGAATTGTCCACAAGGTACGTGTTTGCATTTAATAAGTCATTCGGGGAAGTCTTTGGACACCTTATAATAGGGATACTCATTAAATAATTTAATGTCTCAAGATGCAAAAGTTGTTAAAAAAGCAATTCGAGACAATGGAGAACATGATGGCGAATGGAACCGGAAAATGTGGATACATAACGGGAGACAAGGCCAATCAAACTCTAGAGGAGAGGAAGAAATCGTTCTTGGAGGTGGTCAAAATTGCCCTAAAAAAGAAGGATGAGCAGTCGTCAAAAGAAGGAATGCAAAGGGTTTCACACTATTGGGGCCCACCAAGGACAAACAGTAGGCATTAAGAGGAAGGAGTAAAGAATAGAAGTAAGGAGAATTGAAAAAGGGGCATCTGTTGAAAGGGGAGCATGGCATGAGGGGTCATACAATAACGGAGATCTTTTATACAAAGTATAAAAGGTTCTTGACACACCATGATGGAGAGTTAATACTAGAGGAGACAAGGTTTCAAAAATACGCCATCTTCTTGGAAAACTCAAAAGCTAGGTGGTTGAAGGAGATTTGAAAAGCAACAAAGGCTCTAAGCGACACTTTGTTCAAGAAGGTTAGAAGAGGAAGAGAGCACATGATCATGATCAAAGCATATTCAAACAGTAAGGGAAGCTTCATGAGAATCTCCAAACCAGTCCATGGAAACCAGCCAGCCATTTACATTCCATAAGAAGAAGAAACCCTAGGTTGTCGAGAACTATGGAGAGCCTTTGATGCAACTGTGATGAAAGAGACCCCACCAATGGATAGGAAGAAGAAGAGAGGAAAGAATGTGAGACAGAAAAGACAGTTACAGGATCGGAGGCCATCACAAGGGGAGAAAGAAGAAAAGGTAAAGAGGTAATGATCAAATCAGAAAGGAAAAAAAAAAGGTACTCATTAGGAGGTAGGGTGTCACCATCAAATGGAGCCAAATAGAGAAGGACATTGGGAGAACAATGGGAATAAGGATAAATCGGTAGCAATCACTGCAAAAAGGATGCTAATAACCTATTGCAACAAAGAAGAAGTAAGAGAAGTAAAGAGAGCTGTAAAAAGAAAGGCAAGAGCTCAAAACGGAAAATTTATAGTGGAGGAGTTGTCAAATAATATGATGGGGGAAGGAAGGATGCGCACATATTGAAGGAGAAATGTGGAAGACTACTGGCCACGGCAGAAGTGACGATCTCAAACTAGAGCATGTAGTTGGCAATAATGAAGTTGGGACGGAAAAGTTTCAGTTTCCTCCCAATAAAAATGGAAGTATAGGAGGACAACAGAATTTTAAAGTGTTGCTTAGTTGATGACAGAAAAAATGGTGCTAGGAGTTGGAAGAGACAAATAAGAAGACAAAGATGGACAAAGAAGAGGACATCGAAAAACTTTTCCAATGAGGAGTTACGGCAAGAGGAACAAAAACCGAGGGTTGATGACAAACAATAGACGACCACAGTAGAAGTGATAGACAAAGAACTAGAGCAATACTCATCCCAAAAGAGAAAAACTCCATGGGATGGCACAAGCTTTCAAGTGCGTTTAATGTAGTAATATTGAAACAAACCCCACTGGAAAAGATAGAGAACAAGACAACCGCAGTAGAAGTGATAGATGGCAAAAAGAAGAAAAGAGCATGCTGGGAGGAAGAGCACATTAGAGATGAGGAAAGGAGAACAAGTAGGCAGAAAATGACGGAAATACAAAAAGAAACAACTAGACAAGGAAGAAACCTCACATTGAAAAGGAACAAGAACAAAAAGTCCTCATTACAAAGGCGGTGGCACCATAATATGGAGCCAAGTGCAGGAGGAGCAGCTAGAAAGAACCTTGAGAAGGAGGACTAAGCTAACTACGATTAATGAACCGAGGACTTTGCTAACCTACCAACACATCAAAGAGGCAAAAAGAATAGTGAAAGGGAAATCAAGATCTTGGCAGCACGACTTCAAAGCTAAAAAATGGATAGACGGCATGCTAGAGGAAGGAAAGAAGATCACTTGTTGGAGATGCTAGGTTGAAGTAGAAAGGATAACCCCAATAAATGGAACATGGAAACAATCGTCATAATTGTAGAGAATTGTGGTTGTTTACTGGATATGTAAGAGATTAGTACTTCAAATTAGAGCACGAAAATGGTGATAATGAAGCTGGGCAGGGACGAAATGGGTTTTAACTTTTAACTAGCCATTAGAGAACTATATGAGAGTGATTGTATCTTGGAACTTCGATTGATCACCCTGAAAAACAAATGGTGTTGGGAGGTGACGGAAGCAAAAAAGGAATGTGGAAGCAATCGAAGGAGCAGCAATAAGGGTTGTCGAAAAACTTTTCCCACGACATTGACTGGCGAGAAGGAGGAGCAAACCACAATGCCTGACAAAGGATGCAAGTAGAGAGAGCAGGTACAACGCAGACAAATTCAAACGGCGGGAGACGTCGATACCATATGAAGAAGATGGATCACGATGAAGCAAGGGAAACAACATATGGATAATGCAAGCAAAGAGTAACATGTCGTAGAAAGGGGAGGGAGGCAGCAAATGCAAGGGAGTGGGTTAGCACAGCTGGACGAACCTTAGCGGGCCAAGAGCAAGAGTATGGAACCCACAAAGCTTCGCGAAAAGGAAATGGAAGCCCGAAACAAGAAAGTAAAATGGTCAAATTTGGCTTATGATCAATACAATCCCAATGGAACAAAGACCCTCCTCTAAATTCTACTAGAGAAGAAATGGAAATGACCCAAAAGAAAGGAAGGAGTGTGACAAATGGGTTACACATCACTGGGCCTCGAATTCCATGAACTGGAGGGAGTTCACACAGAGCTTCAAAATACAATTCTGGCAATGAAGATGTAGGGGAATTGGTGCCAGTGGAGCAAATGAAGGAAGACACATATGGAAAAGACGTGGAGACAAATTGGACTACAAATATCTTGAAAAAAATGAAGAGGAACTAGAAGAAGATGGCAAAGAAGACTAGTTTCTATCCAAAAAAGTGTGCTCCCAGGTACTCATACCATTCCTTCCCCCAAATTTGCCCAAAAGCAAAGAAAGGAAAGAGAGGACGGAGGTACAAGGCAATAGTACAATCCATGGGAATCATAGCCTTCCGAGAAGGGTACAGAGATGGCACAAAAGCCAAAAAAAAAAAGAAGTGATTAAGAGGGAAGAGATAGTGAAGAGATGGTCCAAATGAGAACTTTTCTACAATTGATTGACATCAATCTGATGAAGATGACTGAACAAAGATTAGGTGGAGTAGGACAGACGAGCTCCTGATACAAAGATGAAGATTATTCCATGGGATATCAAAGGATGTGGGACGAAAGAAAAGATGAAGAGCATTAGAAGATGATCGGAGCAATGCAACCAAAACATTGTGGTTATGCAAGAAAGAAAGAAGGACGCAACCCCCTGGGTTTGAGTAAAACAATTATGAAGATTTAGATTTGTAAAGTAGACAGCCCCTCTTGACAGTAGGCTCATTAGGGGAAATATCTATGATGTTGGATAGCAGAATGATAGAAGTAATTAATAAATTGCAAACAAGTTACTCAGTTTTGATCAAAATTGGAGGGCAGGACGAGCAGGTATCGTGGTTTATGGCAGTCCACGGACCATGCACAAGGGAAGAAAATACGCACTAATGGGAGAAATTGGCGGCCCTACTAGTTGTATACATAGGCTTGAGGTGTGTGGGAGGGACTTTAATGCTGTTAGAAGTTTGGAGGAGACGCTAAATGGCAAGACAACTAATTCAAACACATCCCAATTTAATGATCTAACCAATGAACTTCTACTCGTGGACAAAAATATCACCAACTTCTCCTTCACATGGACAAATGGCCGCTCTTCCTCGACTATGGGGAGACTGGATAGATTCTTATTCAATGTGAAGTGGGACAACATGATTAAGATAATCAAATAAACAACACTACAAAGACTCATGTTGGATCATTAGTCGCTGCTTTTGGAAATTGGGAATAGTAATTGGTGCCCTCCCGCCTTCAGGCTGGAAAATGCTTGGACGCAAAAGCCTCTTTTTCAAAGAAAATGTTCAACAATGATGGGCATCACTACAGACAGAAGGATCAGTTGATTATAACTTTATAAGGAAGTTGATAGGAATCAAAAGTGTGGAATAGAAACTCCAAACCAGAAGAGGAGAAAAAAAGGGGCAGACTAGAAGCAGAGATAGAAGATATTTAAAGGAGAATGACTACATGGCAAGGGGATGAAGACATGGATAATAGATGACAGCAGTTAGCGGGGGAAATACACAAAACTAACAAAAGCAAAGAAAAAAAGCTATTCAAATGACCAAAATAAAATAGGCAAAGGAAGGTGATATGAAAACTAACTTCTTTCACAAAGCTTTATCTATTCAGTAAGCTAGAAGCCAGATCTACAAGATTAAGAGCAGCCATAATGAGATAATAAAAGAAGAGGAAGCAATACAGGGAAAATAAAAATTACCAATCTTTCCCCCAAACCTCCGTCATTTGGAAAGGTCCCCAGTGATCCAAGATCAAATTATGGTATGGCTTAATGCTCTCCAAAAACTAAATTGTTTTCGCAATCTCCAAAGGAAAATGTCATTCCTCACACTCTCTCCTTCCTAGCGTTATCTATGCTTCTTGGATGTCCCATTCAGAACGGGCAGCAGGATGCACTCTAAGGGACTGGAGTGTGAATCAGAGTGCTATCCTGCAATCTTTTGTAATCTAGGGGACTCCTTGTCCCCACTTTCTTTACCTGTATTAATATATAGTATGTCTTAGTTTCCTATAAAAATAAAATAAAATAAAATGAAACCTTCATGGGATGTGTCTATCACATAGTAATAATAATTCAAAGGCATTCCTCCACTAAACCTGTCTTACTTTAGAACACTCTCACCTATTTCTCGTCCTTGATAATCCCACATACCTAAAATCTTCACTCTTGCTATTTCTTACCTTCTAATTTTCAATGGAATGTGCCCATTAAATAATAATCAAAAAGCATTAATTCCTTTACTAAACCCATCCTACCTTAATTATACGATTCACATTCTCACCCATTTCTCCCTCTTGCAAAATAATTGATCCCATACACCTAAATTTTCACCCCTTGGTATCTCCTAGCTCTGGATCTTCATTGACTCTTCGTTTACATTTCTACTTCTACTAAATTGCATTCAATGTACTTATTTTTATAATTAAACCCACTAATCTGGAAAACAAATTAAATACCAATCCAGCTCAAATGACACAAACCTGCTCAAAATAATCACTCAAATCAAACTAAATATTAAATAACTTGATTGGTTTCCTTGTTTTACCTCTTTTCCTTGTTTTACTTCTGCCTATTTCTTCAACTACAATGGTGAAAATTTATATTTTGGTTATTTAAGCATCATCACATGGCAGGGGAAGGAACTGAGTTTTAATGAGAGGAGCAGGTCGATTATAAGAGAAAGACTGAAAGTGTAGAGTGTATTAAATTTCATCAGAATTGTCACCATCAGAATATCAAATGGCTACTAGTGTCTACAGGGTAAATTCTTCTTCATCGAAGAAATTAGGCTCAAAATCTAACTGAATCAGTGCCTGCCAAGTTTACTTTTTGCTCCTTTGATCATTTTGGATAATCCACAAAAGTTTCATTTCTGCACTGTAACCAATTTTTGGAGTATCCTTTTGCTTTAAAACATTTTTTCTTATGAAATATTCATCTGATTCTACTGCATCTTTCCTCCCTCAGATGATAATACTAATCAAATTCCGGTAGCAGTTTCTACTTCGAAGACTCAACAATATTGGAAAACAGTTTTGTTCTCTATTTGGTATGCTGTTTGGGAAGAAAGGAATGCAAGACTTTTTGAAGATAAAGGAAAGCAAACCAAAGTCATTTGGGAAAGATCTAACGCTCTTTTTGCTACATGGATCTCCAGCTCGAAAGTAGAAAAAGGATATAGTTTTGGAGAATGGCTGTGTAAAGGGGGGGAAATTCTAAATTCCATGTAAAGATATGTAATCTTTTGTACCAGATACCTCATCTGGATGTACCTTTTTAATTATTATATAATATCTAGTTTCTTTTCAAAAAAAAAATTCTACTGCATCTTCAAAATTCACTTTCAAACTCTTCTACTTTTAAGCATCAAAGTCCAGCTCTAGGGTCTAGGCTTCAAATGTTCCAAAACAACAATTGATTTCCTATTTCCATACACTTAAGTAACTTCCACAGAACTTGCACAATTTTGATACAAGAGTACAAACATTTTTCAATTCCACCAGAATTGAAGTCCAGACAAAAACTGAATTTTACACCTTGATGTCGTGTCATACTGCCATAATATCAAAAACCTAAAACATACAGCCCAGACAGTACTATAAAAATAATAATAATAATAATAATAAAGAAAAGAAAAGAAAAGAATAAATATTCCTAGTAACTTACTTTTTAAGAACTTGTCATATTTCTCAACTTCATAGGCCTCATTGTTGAAATACTTGACAGTCTGGAAAAAATTGCATCAGTGAATAAAACCAACAAAATCATTAAAAGATAAAGAACAACATCTGATTTAATAAATAAATTTTAAAAAAAAAAAAAACCTAGATAGGATGAAGAAGGGAAATAAATATTTTGCAACACCTCATAGTTAATAAGTGAATCAATTGCCCTCGTACTTGCATCATTATCTGCTTTGTTCATGAGTTGTCTAAATTTTGTTCGCCACTGGAAGGACAGTGAAAATCCCAGGTATGTTCTCATTACACGTATATGAAGCAATAAAGAAATGCAAAGTTTTTGACAACCTGACTATAAGATAATAATCTGAAGGAAGTTTTAGCCCTTAGAACAAAGCTAATTTTAACAGTGAACTTAAGAAGATGTTACTCTTACCTGTGTCACAACCAATGTGAAAGCTACATACGCAGCTACAGATAAGGATGTGATCCATGCAAATGATGCACCAAATTTGTAAGCTAGTATACCTGATACCATAGAAATCTGTGAAATATACATGTTAATGTCTTTTGAGAGTTCACAAGTAACAAGGAAGAAGCTTGGGCGTTCAATAAATGTACTTAATAAATAACGTGATCACACAAAGATGAATTTAGAATCACAATGCACCTGTAACTTCTACATCTGAAAGAAAAATATTATCATTTTTCATCTTCTTTCTTGTTCTTTTTTTTTCTAGGCCGAAGGGTTCTTGACCAATAAGGGACTACAACTCTCAGAATCAAGATTGTACAATCATACCTCCAAGATGGTCGGTACTACATTGAAAACCATTGATGAAAGAATAAAGTTTATGGCACGGCTACCACGGTCAATTATGCGATTCAGTGCACCAGTTTGCCGGCTACAAATACAGATACTAGTCAGAATTGGATACTCAAATACTCACAGAAAACAGATTCGTACAGTGGAAATGAATTACCACTGAGAGTGCATAACCTCAACAAATTAAATTATCACTGATACAATTAAAAAGAAGGAACAAAAATTCATAAAAATATAATGTATCATAAACGATCTCGAAAGAAATGCTTCAAAGTCCATATATTTGAAAAAGGAATCTCTCAGTAGGTTAAATTTAAAATAGCAGGGTGTTTCACTACTGCCGCTGAGGTACAACACACCTTTAATGAAATCTTTAGTTTCCAATTTGAAGTCAACCATCCTACCTCTTATGCTGGCTTAACCAGAAAGGCATTGAATGCTGACATGATGAAACTGAATATATTGTAGAAAAACAATCAAGAGCTATTGCAGATAGCCATGTGCTTATTTAAAGTGGTAACAAAAGAAAGTGAAGGACAAAATAAAGAAAACTAAGACATTGCAATCAGTAGTACCTTAGATGATATTGAAGATCAAGGTCATGTAAATGTGAAAATACCTGCAGGCAGTAGTCCCCAAAGCTAATTTAATTAAGGAAAATATAAATACAAAAACACATGGTTAGGAATTTTCAAACAAAACATTATTGTATTCATCCAGCACAAAAAGACATCCAACTAGATATATAACAAATAGAAATTTTCCACAAGATTTGTTTCTTCGAAACAACACATTAGAAACTTACGTTTTCCCTAAGCCCTTTGTAGCACAGCCACAAACACTTAACGACATTGTTGGCCAACAAGCAATGGGAGGTGACTCGAACTTGTGACCTCAACATAGGTGTGCTTGCACCCAAACATTCAAGTCAAATTAAACTTTTTTTAATTAATTTCAATTTTCAAGTGATTGAAGTCCAAGGTGAAGTCAAACTCTCAATCCATGACCATGAGTATGCTTGCCGAATGGTGCACTCTTTGGAAGAAGCCATTCAACCAACATTCACTGCAGATGCCACTTCTACATTTTCATCACCTTCACCTAAAATGTTTCTAGAAAGTAAACTATACACATCAGATAATATGGGATCAAATGTTTCCATTACCTCCAGAACAACAGATATACAAATCAGGCCTTCATCTAACCTTAACTGATTTGATCCCATATTTATGAAGTGTTGGTCAGATTTCTGTTACTATAAGTCTAGAATTTCCAGTTAGGAAATTGGGAAAAAGAAAAAAGAATATTGGAGTTGTTGCAATGGACACTTAAGCCCAAGCATTGATCCTAAACTCCATGATGAACATCCACAAAAACAAAGAAGAATTCTACAATAATGATGACGCCTCAAAGAAAAAGGAATATATTGGAATTGATGTGATGGAACCATTGAGGCCCAAACAATGATCCAAACCCTCCATGATGAACATCCACAAAAACAACAAAGGATTGCACAACAATTATGACGCCTTGAATGGTGAGAACTGACGATTTATATTTAACAATGATAGACTCTAATAAATTAGGTATTGCTTTCAACTTGAAAAATATATATGGTATGTGAATTGTACATTATTTTGCTTAGGCATGGTTTGATTTGAGTCCTTATAGTTTACTTGGTTTTCTTTTGCCTTGTTGACTTCAGATTTACACATCACATATCAACTGTTTGGTGGGAAAGAAATGGAAATAGTGCCCCCTTTGCAAGGTTTGTTATGAAGATTTTAAACCTTGTATGCAACTCATCTAGTTGTAAGAGAAGTTGGAGTACATTTTTACATGCAAGCACTCAAAAACTTAAAAGTTAGACTTAAAATCTCAAGAATTTTAATTTACATAATGCAAATGAAACAGTGACTTTAATTTGTTATTTTTATTAATTCATTCTAACAAACACAACGACTTTGAGAAAAAAAAAAAAAAAAAGGATTGATGCACTTGTCATCAGCAAATAGAATCTTCAACATCGTAATTGAAAAGAAAATAAATGTATAAGGAATCAAAATCATGACTTAATTTATTTATCAGACTTGGATTCAGATGATGAGTGAATCATTGAAAGAGAAGATGTAGTACTCCTTGAATACAACTCATGGCTACAATTTTTTTAGGGTAAGAAACAAAACCTGCATTGGCTATATTTAGTTTAGTGTTTTAGAGAAACAGATCGTGAAGGATGTCACAAATCAATCACATTACTGCCATATCACATGGAGGTGTACTAACCTAGCAAGTTGAGATTTTCCAAATTCCAAGTGCATAACTTTAATCTAAAATGAAATAAGTATTAAACATTGTAGTCTAGGTTCAAGGAAAATGCAATAAACAATATATTGCTCTTGGTGACAACGGAAAAAAGAATAGTGCCAAAACAAGTGGGGCAAAGAGACTGATATAAAATCAGAGGAAGATGAAGAGGGGTAGGAGATTTACGATGCTTAAATGATGAGAAAGAAGATGAAGAAGACAATAAGGAGGAATGATGACTATAGAGGTTGTATCGGTTGTATAAGTTGTATAAGCTATAAAAAAATTATGCATTTTTTTTGCTTTAATAATACTTTTTAAGTCATGAAAACTAGCTTATTACCTGTTAAGAATGAATATTGTGCTTGACATATGCATGTGGAACAACGAATTTCAGATGATATTAATGTTTGGTGTCTTTGACCTCTGATAACTATTTATCAAGATGTTTTCATTGATATGTGATGTAGGATTTTATCCTTTGATATGGAATTGATAAACAATTACTTCCATATTTTTTAAATTTTTTCTAGATTTTTAATATGTTGTAATTTTTTAAGAAATCAGAGAAGATCATGATTTTCTAATTGTTTTAATTATGTTGGCTTTCAGATTTTGAGTGATTCTTCTGAAAAATTAGATTAGTGCCGTGTTGTCAAACACCTTAGCAACTTAAGACATTAGCTTGTAAGCAAAAATCATAAATTTATAATTTGCACGCAACTGTTACAGATACAGGGTGTGGGAATATTTGTCATATTTGGTCTTGGTTTGAACCCCTTGGCTCAATGGTCTGAGTGAGATATATGGGAAACAAGCTATGAAGTCATAGTTTCAAACCAGACACAAACAACCAATTCATATAGCAATGATAATTATATAAGAATAAATTAAAAAAATATATGACTTCTTATCTATGGAAATTATTGTTTCTTTTAAATACACATATAAAATACATAAATATAAATATATATGACTGCCATTACAAATTAACAATCATACAATGTAATAAGGGTGGCTCATAACAGCCAGACTTGCTGTGATGCAAAATTTGCATTTCTAGATCCCTATAATCCATAAACAGTAAACCTTCTTAAATTTAGGTAATTTATGAAACATAGAAACTTAAATCTCAAATCTCCAACATTCTATGGATGATGAAAATAGGTGCAACTACATGACCACTGGTAAGTTGATATCTTTAGACCTCCATGATCTGTAAACAGGAACACCACGGACTGAATTCTACGTCTATTTCATGGTCAAAAGTTTGACCTTTTGTGATAGATTTTAAACTGTTACAGTGATTAACCAGGAACTGCCAGAAGTTGGACCGCGCGACTTTATGAGAAAACTAGACATATTATAATTTAAACGGCACATAATAAACTGTTGATTAATCATCATTTTGCAATTCTCATACCTTTAAATGCACCATAATACCCTTTTTTTTTCTCTTCTTTCAACATAAGGGCAATAAATCTAATGCTAATTAAGCGAGGCAGGAAGGCTAGTTGCCAAGGATGTTCAACCACGCCTGGTTCCAGTTATGTTTATTGTTACAAGCACCACTCCTCAATTAATGTAAAGGTTTTCCATTTTTAAGTATTTCTGCATGGACAACAGAAATTGTAATGTGATTGGATGTTCATTGTTATATTTGATATTTTTACTATTTAATTTACTCTAAAACTCCGTCTGCTTTTCATTGATTTGAGTGATGTCTAAAGGGATCTTGTTGGGAATGTATTCTTTCCTTCTGCGATTTTGATTATTTCACTCCACTTAGTCTTCATTCTCTCTCTCTCTCTCTCTCTCTCTCTCTCTCTCTCTCTCTCTCTCTCTCTCTCTCTCTCTCTCTCTCTCTCTCTCTTCTTTAGAGTAAGAATGCAGGCAGAAGAGTGCATGAGGCGCTTGTGTGCTAGAGAGAGACAAGGAAGCCATATACCTTTCTAGACACTGTTCGGATTGTTCTTAATGCTACCTTAGAGAACACAGCATTTCGAAGTTCTGCCAACAAAAACAGCACCAAATCATTAGACGGTAATACGAAGCAATCAAAAACACAAGATAGAAATACATTTTGTCCAGCAGCCCTTCCTATCTAAAAAAAATGGATCCCATGAACCTGAACCAACCTTACCTGGGATTGCAAATCCCAAGTTTGTCTATAAAGAGTGATCTAATTGCATTAGTGTTTATGATGAATTTCTTCTGTATAATACTAATTGATAGGGCCTCATTCATAAGTACTACAAGATCTTGTGCATTGGACACAGTTATGGACTCGAATCCATTAGTAGGGAACATTTTCTTTTCCAAACAACTTTTCCTAGTATATTAACAGCCCATCAATAACAAAACTCTGTTCATCCACATTTTGATTATAAACATTGATCACTGAAGTAATACCATTACAAGCAGATGCCCCTGCTCGAGCAATTCCATATCCAACAAGAACTGCTGCTGGACTCACAAAAAGAGCTAAGTACGTTGAGTTAGCTGCTGAAAATGTGGCAAGCTCACTTGCAGTTCCCGTTGCAGCTGATAACCAGTCAACGGCAAGCTTGAACAAAAAGGGTACTTGAACATTAAGAACCTGATACACAACAAAATGATTGTACAGTATTGTGATTTATTTTAAAAAAAAAAAACAACCCGTCAAGGCATTGCTGTTACTAATTCCTACTTGCCTTTCCCCCAATCAGAAGACCCAATGCCATTACAACCCGCAATCTAAATTCCAAGTTATCTCTCAACCATAAATACTTGGCCATGGTTCGAAAAATTGCCATATCTGCAGTTTGCTCTTCTGAAATAACTTTACCACTCGCCTTATTCTCAATTTGCTTTACATTACTTGCGGATGTTGAAAACAGCGCATAACTCTTCTGTAAAGAATCCTGTTCAATTGTGCCAATCAACAACATTTCACTTGCCAACAACAAAACAAGTTAAAAATCTCTGTTCTGTGAGTAATGAACTGAACAATCGACTTACTGATTCTCTGTAAGGTTTACTACCTCTCGATGGAGTAGAGTCCGACAGAAATCCATTTATGTGACTTAAAAGATTGATCTTTTGGCCACTCGAATTCATAAAATGGTGGTAATTTCTCCTACAGCAGTTCAAATCTCCTAGAAACTGGTGTTTTTCTTTGATCAGTTGTGAGAAAGCAGCAGTTGCTACTCTTGAATGAGATTGAGACTGGCGGAGAAGCGCCAGTTTACGCCAAGCGGACGAAGAGTTCATCTGTTCTCTGTTGCGGAAGGAGTGGCAGAGCCCCTTGAAGCACCTTGAAGCTGAGAGCATGAGTTTTTTTTTTTTTCTTAATTTAAATTTAATTAATAGAAATATATATATATATATATATTAAAAGGAAGAAGAAAAGCAAGATCGGTGTATTGCAGGAACTGCAGATTGAGATGTGATCAAAGAGATTAACAGTATCTGGCTTGACAAAATGAAACCCTAGGTGTGATAGTTAAAGAAACGACCCGTGTTGCTGATGCTTGCATCCCTTCTTGTCTAGGGTTTTTCTTTTTTTTTGGAAGAAATAAATAATTTTGAATAATGTTAAAAGCCACTTAACCAGGCTTGTTACTTGTTATAACTGACGTTAGTCAATTGTCCGGATACAATGTACCTTGCATCATCCTCCCCATGAACTACGGACTACGGTGGTCATCCTTGTATCATCCTCCCCATGAACTACGGTGGTCATTCTTGATGGCATGATAGGGTAAGAATATTTTTATAGGATGAAAAGATTAAATAGAAGAATAAATAAGGCAGAATAATTTTATCAATAAATAGGATAGAATAATTTTATGATTGGTGATATTTTAAAATTACAATTAAGAACTAAATAATTTTAAATTTAAAAAAATGCATCAAAAAAGCAAAACCAAGTTTGCAAAACTAACAAATTTTTCCATTTTGCAAAAAAAAAATTTGAGGAATATGAATAAGAAGATTTTAAAAATATATATAAAAAATGAGAAATAAAAAAAATTGTGGGACTTGCCACGGAATAAATAAGTAGGCTCTGCATTATATTATGCAACACTCTGGTGCCCGAACCTTTTATATTCATCATAGGCGACGTATTTATTTTACAGCTTGAGACATAATTTTAATCGTATATAGTCGCTCCTGCTTTGTATTCGAGAACTTTGACATTTTCTTTTCTTTACATCAATAATTTCATCTGCTATTTACACCATACCATATCCCAAAGTACAAAAAGATGTATAAATAAACTTGCTTAGAAACAAATTAACAATAGCCTTTGGATCATAAAATTTCTGAAAATACTTATATATTATAATTAAGAACAAATCTGTGGGCCCTATGGCCGAGTTTTAACAACACAATTACTATTTGGCCTACGGACTGACATTTAACAGAACTAAATATGGTGGGTCACATGCCTTATAAATGTAAACAATTAATAAACTTCTACTTTATACAACTTCAATAGTGGATTGTATCAATTATTCCAATCGTCTCCAATTTACCTGCCTGTGAACATGTATCTTTAGTAATTTCCTGAAAATAGATTATGGGATGAGTTCAAGAGCCTAGTGGATCATATACAACACATCTCAAACATTATTAAAGTCAATACATAAAACATGCAAACACTTATAAATCATTAGGCGTTTTAGACATTTCATTTGTTTAGGTTAACGTTAAGACCAAAAGGGATGTTATCGTGGAAGTAACACTCGAAGACCAATTCCTCATCATAACACAACTTTAAGAATGAGGCTCACTCGATCCTCATTTTCATCTCAACTACTACCACAATAACATAGACAGCTACCTATGGTGGAGAAATACCCATGATAATACTAGACTACTGCCATAGTATCTGTATCATCGGCCCAGTAAGTGGTTAGAATCTTCATTGTCTTTTTTTTATTGACCACTAACTTGCACCACTAACAAATCCTTAATCATGATATGGTCACATAAATCACATCATGGAGTTAAAATTGAACATGGCATGTAATGATACAATACTGAGTAACATAAATAATGTATCTAAATAAGCAAGAAATCATACAATCAAGCACCATAACATCCCTAGTATGCTTTTAAGATCATAAAACATTAATCACACAATCATGTTTCACATTCAAGAATAAAATAATAATAAAGTGTGAGTACAATCATTTTCATCTCAATAGTTAACTCCTTTGAATCTTTACATTATTATTTCAACTTGTTTTGAGTCTTTGACTGTCAGTCTTCAGGATCTACATTTAGAAAAAATGATTTAATAACTATTCATTAACAGTATTGTATGCATGAATAGTACTGTATCTATGAACAGTACCATGTATATGAACAATACGTATATGTCAACAGTGCTTATGAATAGTGAATGTGAACATTACTTACGAATAGTACCCCAAGAGCAGTACCTCCCATGAATAGTGATGTAATCGTGAATAGTAACATAGTATACATGAACAGTATTACAATATTTACTGAAGTGGATATTTCTAGACATGTTTATCCTGTCTCTTGTTCTTTTGGCATCTTAATATCCCAAATCCTACACAAATAAATATGTATAAAGATATAAACAAAGTCATTATACCTACTTTGATTTGTAGAGTTTTCTGATTGCTCCAAAAGAAATTCTCAAAAGTAGGCATTTACTACTGCTATGGAAAAATTTGGATTTTTTCTCTTTCTACTACTATATTTGTTGTTTAGAACAGCCAAAAAACGATAGAAGAAAAGAGTGTAAGCAAAGAAATTTATTTCTCTTGCTCGGATGAGATTTTAGAATGAGGGGGGTTTATATAAATTTTTAATACGTAAACAGTATGTAAGCAGTGCTGCAATTTGTTATTTGTTTTACATGAACAACGTGCTACAATACCCCGTGAAAAGTACCACAAATTGTTGTTTATCTCAAGTGAACAATGCGCTATAGTGACGTAAACAGTACAACAAATTGTTGTTTGCGAGTGAATAGTACGCTACAGTAAAAATGAATAGTAACAATTTTTTTATAAAAATTTGAAGTATTACAATCTACCTCCCTTAAAATAAATTTCGTTCAGGAAATTTATACTTACTCTTTTTAATGTTGTCTTTTGGTGAAGAGGTTTACTCTTCGTCTAGCTTTCCAACTCTCAAGTTGTTTCTTCCACTCCATGATGCTTCCAGAAAACTTTGACTAAGGGAATGTCTTTCATTCTCAAGCTTTGTACTTTGAGGTTGAGAATCTCAACTGTTGCTTCTTCATACGTGGCATCATCTTGAATGTCCACCTCCTTCTGAGAGGGGTTAGGTTCATACTTGTAACACCCCGCCTCTCGAGCCTCATTGTCCCCATCATCCGACAGCATAATTTTCTTCAATCAATATTTTTGGGTCGCGGGCCCGTGGTATGTTATATTTTTTTCTTTCCAAGAGACTTCCTATGTACATTAGTTTATGTAAAAAAATATTTTATAGCATCATAAATAAAATCCTTTATTTATTTTTCTAAAATTCTGAGTACATGAACCATTACCGAGAAAATAAATTCAAAACTGAAATAAATAATTGGCTTGGGCCGATGTGCCCTACAATGAAATAAATAAACAAAAAGAAATTCTTAATAAATAATCTTTAACGTAGGCTGATAAATTAATTTCCTGAAATATAAAAAATGAGGGAGGTGAGCTAAAAAGCCCAATGAATCATTTTATCTATTTAATTCATTATTTCGACCAAATAATACAAGCATATCAATTACTTTCAAAGATTTAATTGATTCAAATAATATATTATTTTCATTGTAATTTAGACCGAAAGCGGTTAACCTCTGTATTCCAAATCTAGGGAGAAAGATAATCTTGAAACTCAAATCCTTCTCTGTGAAGTGGGATCACTCCTGAAACCCAGTCCACTCTGGTGCCAATCCTGACAGCTAGTTCAAAAGGTTAGAACACACACGAAGAACATCTGTCCCCATGTCAGTACATGGCTGAAATGTTTATTTAATCTTATTGTTTTGCGTGCAAGAGCATAATAATTAAATATTTCAATAATAATTAAATATACGAACAATATAACACCATAAATTAACATTTACATAAATGATACAATAACTTTTGATTTATGATGTACAAGATTGTATGAAACGCAACTACAAAGTATACTCTCTCAAAACAAAAAGGATGACTTTAGATTTTTAATGTAAAAGATCGTACAAGACGTAACTATAGAGCATACTCTCTCAGTCATGACTAATATAATGATTGAATAGCATAAAAAATATGAATTAAACTAAGCACATGAGCAAGCATTATTTAAATCAAAATAATAAATTAAAATAAGGAAAAAGAATTACCCCAAGATCGCTTCCTAAATTTATGTAGCACTTCGTTGCTTCTACCTCGTAGGCTATTTAGAATAGCTCAAGAAAAAAAAAAGGGATTGAGGGTGTCAAGAAGGAGGCAAAGAGAGAATAAGAGGAATGTAGTCAATTCTTATTCAGGGATGAATGAAATAGGTAGAATATGGGGTTTGTATAGAGTCTTTGAGGGTCAGATCCATCATTTTTCGCCTTCTTAATTAGAAAAACATTCATTTTTGTTTGTTTTGGGCAGCTAAATGATAGGGTTTTCGATTTAGGGTTTTTTTTT
>JAJIYU010006587.1:0-20465 GCA_030144865.1 Tinospora cordifolia
ACCTCTGGTTCTAAAATTTGCTATATGAAGCATGCTCAAGCCCATGCAGGATTATTTCTCATTATGTTAGCAGATGCTTTTGCAGTTACTTTTTGGAGGCCTTAGTGCTGCCTTCTTCTCTTTGTAACAAAAAAAAAAAAAAAAAACCATTAATAATAATAATAATAATTATAATAATAATAATAATTATTATTATTATTATTATTATTGTTATTATGACCTTAACCTAAAAAACTCATTTCTCACTCCATTCAAAGTCAGTTTCTTTCATTCTTTTGTTTTTTAAATGCATCCTCCTTTCTAGATTTGCAATCTAGGTTGGAAATTACAAACCTAAATTTTTGGATGTACAAAGTATGAAAACCCTTTCTCTCTCTCTCTCTCTCTCTCTCTCTCTCTCTCTCTTTTTGTTCATGTAAGTTAGCTTTTTTATTGTTAAGATTGAAGAGAAAATGATGAATCATTATGGGTATGGAGAGGTATGAAGGAAGAATTTTAATAAATTTAGTTGAGGGTATTTTACAAATATAAAATTTTTAGTAATTACCAGTATTATTTAAAATTTTCAATTAACGACCTTCGTTCTTGCTTTGTTCGATTCTAGCATTAAATACTACAAGCTAAAACTTTAAAATTAAATCAACATACTTTTATTTCTTTCCTTCTTCAACCCGTGCTTTAAAATAATTCCATAATCTATGTCATATCGAGCACAGCATCCAACTTGTAACATCTCTTTTTTTCAAAACTTATTTTTTAATAATGAAAATATAATTAATTTTATTTTGAAATAAGTTGGTATAAAATAGAAGACAACGATTTTTGTTTTAAAATACATTTGATACATGAAATCTATTTCTAAAACAGTTAAAAAAAAAAACTGTATTTCTTCCAAAATCTTTCTGGTATTTCATGTTATTTTCTCTCCCTTTTCTAATTGAATCATTTTTCTTATTGCTCCACATGTTCATAAACAACAACAAGTAAATAATTGAATAATATAATTAAAAGATCAATACCCTGAAATTTACCATCAATATCATATGATAAATAATCTACATCCAATACCGTATATGTTAAACATATAAATAACATACTAAATCAAGTCTGAAATCATAGTATAATAACCGTGACAGACAATAAATAACTAAATAAATTTCACAAAGAATTTTTAGGTCTCAACTCACATGACACACCAATAATGTAAATCAGAGTAGTTATAATCATTAAGTGATCTTTCATACGTAAGTATGTTCGTCCAAATCAAACTGCATTGACACCTGTGGAAAAGAAGCAAAAGAATGAGCTTTAGTAACCTAGTGAATCGATCATAATTATGATACGAAACATTAAATAGATATAGAATAACAAACAAGTAACTACTTATAAATGTTGGGCATTTCAATGAACATACTGTTTGAGTTGGCGAGTCTCTATGGCAAGGAGAAATTCTCAAGTCTCTTTCATCATCTTGTGTAGCGCGCATCGTAAATAATATATCAATGGCCAAAAATGTGTGCATATTACTTGTCGAGACCCCTTCTCTAGGCCGAAGGGCGACCCGACCGGCACGGCGGCTCAACGAACTGACTAATCGAGTCGAGTCCTCCTAGTAGCCGTTAAGCCTTTCCAACCTCGACATCCATGCCATATCAGAGTAATTTAAACATCCATTTAATTAAAGTGCGAAAGTAAACGATATATTAAATGTTGTCATGTTTCAAAAGTACAAAGGTACATAGTTCAACATTTAGAAGTTTAGAATTACAAAAAAAAATGACCGACCTATCAATAGAAACAAAAGTGAATACAGGACCACATGGGGACTAGGCTATCACCACGCTTTTCCCTCTATCAGCCGCTGAGGAACCTGAAATGTTAGTAGAGTAGTGAGCCTAATATTCAACATGGCTCAGTGAGTAGGAAAACCAGTATATCATCTAACTAGCACTCCGAAAATCGTGCATGTATGCATGAGTAGTAATTGAAAGTATGGTATGTAGTAAAATAGTTATAAATAGTGCAACAGTTAAGGAAAAGTAATTTAAATACATGTAGCTCAAAACTATATCCAGACTAGGGTTTAAATCATCAATACAATCCTATGTCATCGCTCGAGCGGGTTATGAGTTAGACGTACCGGCCACTCAAGCGGGTCAAGGGCTAGGCGCATTCATCGAACGCCCTAACCCTGCGCTCGGTCCTCAAGTGCCATGCTCGAGCGGGTTTGAGACTAGGCTCACCGATCATATGCCCTAACCCCATCGCTCGGGCCTCGAGCCTAATCCAATCACATCGTGTACCCTGACCTTGCGCTCGGACCTCGAGCTTATGTTCTCACTATCGGTGTACGACTACATATATTTCAAATCAACCATGTAGTTCAAACATATGAAATCATTCAATCGATGACAATTTCAATCATTTTTCATGCAAGGAATATAGTTAAGATAACAACTAGGTCAAACTACTCACCTCGGGTCCCGTGCAC
The DNA here is from genome assembly GCA_030144865.1 of Tinospora cordifolia. NCBI lineage: Eukaryota > Viridiplantae > Streptophyta > Magnoliopsida > Ranunculales > Menispermaceae > Tinospora > Tinospora cordifolia. Next base: position 2,492 of record JAJIYU010006587.1, read on the forward strand.
CAATGTCCCCTTGACACTCGACCCAGTCGCACGATATACGTTCAAATCTGCATTATGTTAACTCAATTTCAGTTCCTCATGAAATATTATTTAATTCCGGTCCCACTACCCCTAGTCAGTTTTAGTCGACCCAAAATTCGACTCGATCAAACCTGGTCAACTGGTCAAACTTGGTCAACCTCGGTAAAACTCGGTCATCTTAGTCAAAGTTGGCCATCATTGGTCAATATGGTCAAAATCAAGTCAATTGGATCAAAATTCCCAATTTTTAATACTTAACCAATTCTAAGCCTTTTAATTTAATTTGTGTAGCAAATTTGTCAATTTTCTTGCGATCAATCCAGCTGTTGGATTTACGCGAAACTTTCCAGATTTTACTCAGACCCTTCAAATATTCACTAAAATTTTATGTTTCTATTTTTGGATTTCATTTGATACGTTTTCCAACTGAAATAACAGAAACCTTCAATTCTGGATTTTCCTTTCTATACATAGAGTGGAGTTCTTGAATTTCCTGTGATAAATCCGACCGTTGGATTTGTATGAAAATTTCCAAATTTGATCTAAATTATTCAAATGTTCGCCATAATTTTTGTTTCAAATTTTCTGATCACATTTACTACGGTTTTTGAGTGGAATCATAGAGATGCTCAAATCTGGTCCTATTTGTTCTAATTGTGCAGCAGGACTTCACAATTTTTCTGCTGTCAATCCGTATATCGGATTTGTGCAATATTTTCCATTTATAATCTACACTTCCTAAGGTATCTCCAGAATTTTATTTCATGAATTTTGGACCCTGTTTGGTATGTTTTCCAAGGGTGATATCAAGAAATTTTGGTTTTTTGGATTGCATATGACAGACAGTCAAGAGACAGCTTATTTAACCCCCATTAGACTTATCTATTTGTGACCAAATTTTTACACAACATTCCTAGTTGTTTCATGAACGTATCCTCCAAATTTAAGGCAAATCAGACATGTCTAAGTATTTTTAAAAATTCATAACAGCAAGCACAACATCATGGTTTCATGATAGATTTTCCAATTTTTTTTTCTAAGTATCAGATTAGAATATTTGGCAGCCTATTTTGACATCGTTTTTGACATTGTTCAAGTGCTCATTAGCTATTCTTCATAAAATAGAAAATGAAGTAGACATAACAAGCTTCAAAAAGAGCCATATTACCTTAAAATCGGAGTTCGGATGAGTGAGATATCGGCCTCGCAAAACTAGACGAACTCAATGGTTTGATTTTTCTGGGTTTCGCAGTGACGAAAAGACCCCCTTCGACGTTATTTTCGACATGTTTCAAGAGGTCAGTTGGTGTTTCTCATAAAATGAAAGTTGAAGTAGACATTATAAGCTTCAAAACGAGCTATGGTACCTCAAGATCAGAGTTCGGATGAGTGAGATATTAGCCTCGCAAATCTGGACGAACTCAATGGTTCCATTTTTCTGGGTTCATCTGTGATGAACAGCCGATCTTCGTGGTGATTTTTGTCTCAACAGATCGGTGCTTTTGTCTAACGGTTTGCACAACCTTGAAGAGGAAAATGAGTTCTTTCCAAAGACACCAAGATCACCAAATTTCGAGCTCGGATGAGAAAGATATGAAGGGTGAAAGGTAGCTCGTTCAAACTGGATTTCTACACCAAAACCAGATTTTGTGATGTTTGGAGGGGTTTTGCATGAACCAAGACGTGCCACGTGGCCGGAGGAATGGTCAGGCATGGAAGTTACTTGGCCGGAGTTCAGGAGGTGCAGGGGTGGCGTGCTGGCGACTCCACCGGTGGTCCAAAATCATGTACAAAAGTTTGCTCCTACCATGCTTTGTTGCAGGAAAGAAGAAAGGAAGAAGAAAGAAAAAAGAAGGAAGAAGAGAAGGTGGGCTGGGCTGTGCGCCCAGCCCGGCCCACATGGGCTTGGGCAATCCACGCCCACATGGAAGCCCATGCGCCTGGGCTACCCAGGTAGCCAATTTATTTTTTTCATTTTCCCCCTTTTTTTCTAATATATATATACATATACATATCAAAATTTTGTATTTTTTTTTTCTAAAAATCAGTAAAATTATTGTTTCATCATTTCTCATCAAAAACTTCAAATATACTTCAAATTTAATTATTTATCAATTATTTTTCTCAAAAATTTAATAATCACCCAAAAATTACATTTTTCTTCCAAAAATTTCATTAATTGCTCTAAAATTTTCATAATTATTCTAAAAATTCAATAATCAATTTCAAAAATTATTTCTCTTAAGAAATCACATTTTTCTTATGATTCCACATATTTTTTCCTCAAATTTGTATTTTTCTCCATTATTCTCCTTTTCTTCAATAAGTAATTCGAAATTAGGAAAATTTGAGAATAATTCATGTATTTCCATTAAATTTTTAGAAAAACATACGGAAATACATATTTACAAATACGGATCGTTACATTACTCAAAATAAAGGTTGTATTACAACTAATTCATGGAAGGTACTCAAAAATAACCTAATATGTGTGCCAAAGCAACACAATTGAGGTCTATCAACAATACCTAAACTAGGAGATAACCCAAATAAGTAGATTGTTATCTTAATTTAGGTGTTTTTCTTATCTTCAAAATCACAATATATATATTTATTTATTTATTTATTTATGTATATATGTGTGTGTGTACCTCATCATGATTTCCATTGTATGCTCAATATCAAACATGTCTGACATTACCATATATGAATAATTCCGCAAATACGATGATTAACAAGATTCAACAAACAACTTAAGATCCAAAATTACGTAAAACATGACATAACATGTTTAATACAATAAGCAAATCATAAAATCGAATCACCAAAATGCACGCTACTACGTCCTTAACATTTGTACAACAAGGCATTCAAACAAGTTCATTATCTTATATCCATATAATGTAAAAAGTAAAGATAAGGTATCATCTCCAATTGAAACATAATTGAGGAGTGCTTTCTCGTAATTCTTTTTGGATTTTAGGTGAGAATTTAAACCTATCTTTTAACAGTTTTGTCATTTAAATGTTTTGTGATGAAATGTTTTTTAAGCAACTACTCGTTATGGCCTTGTGGGTCAATCCAATCTTTTTAGTCTGTATCTCGAAGTTCATCCTAAGCATCACTTTTAGGTCACTAATCCTAGTGTACTTGTTGATTTAATTTGATAATTTTAGTAAGTTATATAGCTCTTTTGAACTTCCTAAATTAGCCCTATGTGTGCACTTTGCACCAAGTTGTGATTCATTTTGTACAAGCCCTTCATGGTCTTTTATCCCTAGCTCTTGGATTGTCTTAGTGTCATTTTGGGCCTTGACTCTTAAACTGAAATCTTTGATTTTCTAACCACCTTCGTCGCCCCAATCATGCCTAAGGGGTCAGTTGACTAGCAACTCATCTAGTAAGTGAGGTCTTGCAATTTTGGCTTCGAAATCTATTGGGCTTGTGTCCCATTGTGTGATTGATCCCAGGCCATCATTGTAAGGGGTTTTGCTCCACATAAAACACTTAAAACCAACCCTGAAACAGACAAATAAGGTTTTTGGTTTTCTAGTGTAAAATCTTAAGGTTTTACTTAGAGTTTTTAGCATGAAGTCACACCCTTCTTGGATGCCTTTATAGGTTCCCTTTTTCTTTGTGACGACCCATAATTTGATGTACAAAAATTATCGGGTCTAATGTATGAATTTTCTAAAATTTTAGTGAAAATGTATGAATTTTTCTCAATTTTTCCTAATTTTGAGTTATTTATTGGAGAAAATTAGAATAATGGGGAAAAATACAATTTTAAGGGAAAAATACGTGAAATCATAAGAAAATTGTAATTTTTTGAAGAAAATATTTTTGGGATTGATTGTTGAATTTTCGAAATAATTATGAAATTTTTAGAGTTGAAATTTTTGGATGAAAAATGTAAATTTTGGATAATTATTCAATTTTGGAGGAATTAATTATTTAAATGACGAAAATTGATGCGTAATTGGAAGATTTGATGAAAAGGTGATTTATTGATAATTTTAACAATTTTAGAAAAAATTGATGAAAAACGAGTGTATATACATATATATATACGTATATACAACGGAGGAGAAGTAAATAAAAAAAAAAACAAAAACAAAAACAAAAAAAAGTTAAGCACCTGGGCAGCCCAGGCGCATGGGCCTGGACTGCCCAGGCCCATGTGGGCTGGGCTGGGCACACGGCCCAGCCCGCCTGCCTTTCTCCTCTCTTCTTTATTCTTCCTCCTCTCTTTCCTCCTGATTTTCAGCTAGGAAAACCAGATTTTGTTCTGATTTTTCCCATAGTTTTAACCCATGGTATTGGCCATTAATGCATCCCCAAACACCTCTCCTTGTTTGCTGGAACATTGAGCCACCAACCAAGCACTTTACAGCCAAATATGATGATCAAAAGAGGTTGCAAAGATCATTCAAACACCACCAACACCATAGTTGCAGGAAAACCTTTTTGAACACCCCATCTTCAACCTTTTGTATCTTCTTCATCCCACCTTAGATTTGCACGTTCTTATAGTCGTTGGAAAGCTCAGACTTCCCTCTTCAAGAAGGTCTAAGCCATTGATCATGATCACGGACCATTTGGAGCAGAAATGGCTATAAAACTTGCTGTTCGCGACTGTAAAAACCTAGAAATGTGTGTTGTCCGAGTTTTGCAAGGCCGATATCTCACTCATCCGAACTCCGATCTTGAGGTACCATAGCTCGTTTTGAAGCTTATAATGTCTACTTCAACTTTCATTTTATGAGAAATACCAAATGAACTCTTAAAATATGTCAAAAATGGCGTCGAAAGGGGGCTGTTCGCCACTGTGAAACCCAAAAAATTCAAACTGTTGAGTTCGTCTAGTTTTGCGAGGCCGATTTCTCCCTCGTCCGAGCTCGAATTTTAAGGTAATATGCCTCTTTTCAAAGCTTGTGATGTCTACTTCATTTTCTATTTTATGAATAATGGCTAATGAGCACTTGAACCACGTCAAAAATGGTGTCAAAATAGGCTGCCGAACATGCTAATCTGATACTTAGAAAAATTTTGGAAAATCTGTCATGATACCATGATTTTGTGCTTGATGTTATGAATTTTTAAAAATATCTAGAAATGTCTGATTTGTCTGAAATTTGGAGGATACATTCATGAACCAATTAGGAATGTTGTGTAAAAATTTGGTCACAAATAGGTAAGTCTAAGGGGTTAAATAAGTTGTCTCTTGAGTGCCTGTCATATGCAATCCGAAAAACTAAAATTTCCTGATATAACCCTTGGAAAACATACTAAACGGGGTCCAAAATTCATGAAATAAAATTCTGGAGATACCTTAGGAAGTGTAGATCATAACTGAAAAATATTGCACAAATCCGATATACGAATTGACAGCAGAAAAATTGTGAAGTCTTGCTGCGCAGTTAGAGCAAATAGGACTAGATTTGAGCATCTCTATATTTCCACTCAAAAACCTTAGTAAATGGGATCAGAAAATTTGAAACAAAAATTCTAGGAATAATTGAATGATTTAGATCAAATCTGAAAATTTTCATACAAATTCAACGGTCGGATTTATCACAGGAAATTCGGGAACTCCACTCTATAGATAGAAAGGAAAATCCAGAATTGAAGGTTCCAGTTATTTCAGTTGGAAAACGTATCAAATGATATCCAAAAATAGAAATAAAAAATTCTAGTGAATATTTGAAGGGTCTAAATAAAATCTGGGAAGTTTGGATAAATCCAACGGTTGGATTGATTGCAAGAAAATTAACAAATTTGCTGCGCAAATTAAACTAAAAGCCATAGAATTGGTTAAGTATTAAAAATTGGGAATTTTGACCCAATTGGCTTGGTTTTTACCATATTGACCAATGATGCCCAACTTTGACTAAGGTGACCGAGTTTTACCGAGGTTGACCAAGTTTGACTGGTTGACTAGGTTTGACCGAGTCGAATGTTGGGTCGACTAAGACCAACTAGGGGTAGTGGGACCAGAATGAAATAACATTTCATGAGGAACTGAAATTGAGTTAATATAATGCAGATTTGAGCGTATATCGCGGGACTGGGCCGAGTGTCGAGGGGACATTGGTGCACGGGACCCGAGGTGAGTAGTTTGACCTAGTTTGTTATCTTAACTATATTCCTTGCATGAAAAATGATTGAAATTGTCATCGATTGAATGGTTTCGTATGTTTGAACTACATGGTTGATTTGAGATATATGTAGTCATACACCGATAGTGAGACCATAGGCTCGAGGTCTGAGCGCAGGGTCAGGGTACACGATGTGATTGGATTAGGCTCGAGGACCGAGCGATGGGATTAGGGCATATGATCAGTGCGCCTAGCCTTAGACCCGCTCGAGCATGGCACTTGAGGACCGAGCGCAGGGTTAGGGCATTCAATGAATGCGCCTAGCCCTTGACCGGCTTGAGTGGCCGGTACGCCTGATTCATGACCCGCTCGAGCGATGACCATAGGGTTGTATTGATGATTTAAACCCTAGTTTGGATATAGTTTTGAGCTGCATGTATTTAAATTATTTTTCCTTAACTGTTGCACTATTTATAACTGTTTTACTACATACCATGCTTTCAATTACTACTCATGCATACATGCACGGTTTTCGGAGTGCTAGTTAGATGATATACTGGTTTTCCTACTCACTGAGCCATGTTGAATATTAGGCTCACTACTCTACTAACATTTCAGGTTCATCAGCAGCTGATAGAGGAAAAGACGTTGTGATAGCCTAGTCCCTGTGTGGTCCTGTATTCCCTTTTGTTTCTATCGATAGGTCGGTCATTTTTTTTTAAGTCTGAACTCCTAAATGTCGAACTATGTACTTTTGTACTTTTGAAACATGACAATATGTAATATATCGTTTACTTTCGCACTTTAATTAAATAGATGTTTAAATTACTCTAATGTGGCATGGATGTCTAGGTTGGAAAGGCTTAACGGCGACTGGGAGGACTCGACTCGATGAGTCAGTTTGTTGAGCCGCCGTGCCGGTCGGGTCGCCCTTCGACCGAAGGGAGGGGTCCCGACATTCTTGTTAGTTTTCATTCTAAAACATGAAACTACAACAATTCATGGGTTTAGGGTTTGCTTGTAGAGCTATTTTGGCAAGTTTTCATACATTGAATCTTCACCACATGTTTGGCTCTTTAAACATGGTCACTGATCCTCTTTCTACAAGATTAAACAAGCACTTATTAGGCCCTTTATGGTGTTATTATGGTTTGAAATTAGTGAGTCTTTAAGTGGCTCAAAAGACTCCTTGAATCTGGTTATAGACACATGCATTCACTCTAATATATGTTGTGTGTGCATGGATGTTTCTAAACTAAGTTTTTGTGTTCTACCTTCTCTATCATGCATGACCATGGACGACCCTCGCCTCATGACTTCCTACTCATCTAAGGTCTATTTTGTATGAGGGAAAGAGAAGCTACACCCTTTTGTCTCTTCTTTTCTTCAATTTCTTTAATGAGGCACCACCACTACCTAGTTTGCACCTCTATTAACATTATAAAGTGAGTATCATCCCCCACGCAAATATTAGATTTTTTAATCATGCATGGAAATTAGTGAGAGAACACCTTAACAATTTCTAGGAATGACTTTCCAAGAAGAGGGAATGTCCCTCCTTTTTCCTTAAGTGAACACACAACTTTCCTGCAAACAAGTATGACATTTTCTTCAAGGGAGACCTTCTTCCCTCCTAATTTTTACTGATTTTTTTTTTTAAGTTGCGAGTGTTAGAGAATTATAATGATATGTAAAGGTTGGAATGAAAGAGGAAAGGAAGAAGGACGTCCAAAGAGAGGAAGAAAAGGAGTGGGGGCTAAGGTTTCAATGTGGCATCCTAAATTGGAGAGTGGTTGGTTTATTTGAATTGTGGAAAAGCTTGGGTACGTATCTTTCTAAATTGAACAACAAGGCCTTGAAGTATTTAAGAAAGCTTGCATCAACTCATGGTATTGTTTCTCATTGTCTTACAAAGGAATATTGTGCAAAACTCTAGTTCCACAGCATAAAATGCATGATTAATGGGTGATTTGCACATGATATTTTCTTAGAGCTTCTCAGATACAAGGGGTGATTGGATGGTTAGATTTGGAAGATGAATCTTCAATCAAATTGTATAGACTCCTTTCTTATGAGAATAACTTCAAATGTATTTTTACTCAAAACATCTCATCTTAGATGTCGATATAGGAGTATTTAATTTAGATAATCCTCTCCCATGATGTCACATTTATCCATACTCATGATTTTGTTTCTAATTTCGATTCTTCCACTATATTTAGACATGTGGTTGTGAGTGGCCCCTAGATTAACCTAGTGATTCATATTATGGAAGGTTAGGAATGTCTTAGGAGTCATTTAACTTAAGTAAAACCTCAAGATGTATGGCTAGGACTTTTACCTACTCCACGCACACGAGATCATCTCCCTAGTGTTCATATTTACATTTTTTTTCCTTCTTCGACTTTTATCATGGATATGTTAAAACAATCCGAATTTTCATGACATGTTGACATAACGTATGCAGGTATAAGTATGTATTGTATACGTACATATACCTATAAATAATGTCAAGTGGAAAAAAATTTAATAAAAAAATTTGGGTGATTTAACAATAATAATAATGGTATTATTATTGTTGTTGTTGTTGTTATGGTTATTATTATTATAAATAAGGGGTGTACATATATATTAATGGTAGATAAATTAATGGAAAATAAGAAAATATATTGTAATAAGTTATAATAAAATATAATGGATAATTATATAAGTACATATATTTGATTTTATTTGCCTTATTATATAGTTTGAAAGGGATAAGAGAAATAAAAAAAATTAAAACAAATATATATTTGTATAAATTGGGTATGTGGTGAGGAATTGAGAAAAAAAGAAAAGAAAAGAATAAATACATTATATATATATATATGTGTGTGTGTGTGGGTTAGGTGGTTTTGTTGGAGCCACACAAATAAAAAAAATAAAAAAAAAAAAGAAATGTATTTATCTAACAATTGACAAGAAAAAGACAAAAGAAAGAAAAGAAAATCAAAAGAAATGATTTACTGGAAGAGGAGGTGGTTGGCCAAAGGGATCTCTTAATCTCATTGGTTGGAATATAATAGATATGTATAGGGGTGTGTGGGGCGGTGGAATTTGGTTTGAAAATGCATGGTGTGAGTTGAATAAGTGGCACGTGATGCTGATTGCCTCTTTCATTTCATCTTCATTTCCAAATTTGCAAACCAAAAACGTCCAGAGAAAAAGCACGGACATAACAAAGAAAGGAAGAGGAAAAAGAAGGGAAAGTCTAATTTTTGTTGGATTTGACGTATCAGTAAGTGATTTTTTCTGATTTTAATTGTTAAAATGCTAATTAAGCCTTGAACTACAATTCTAGAGGTATAATTTTTATTGTAGATGATGTTTTATATCCGTACCCAAAAAATTAGGTATTTTTCTACAATGAGTAAAATTTAATAAAAATTACACTAGAACACTCTTAGTGATAAGTAAATCTCAGATATATAGTTACTTTCCGTTTGTTTATCTTATATATTTTGAAATAAATACTCAAAGTTTTATAACATTTGGATAGGCTTTTGATGGTGTTAAACCCCAATAAAACTTTGATTAAAACCCATAAGAATATAGATAATGAAAATACGTACTTATCGACATCAAATTCGTGAATTTTGGATATTAATTAAAATTTTGGTGAGCGATTGACCAATAGGGTTATTTATTATAAATTTAAAATTTAATAAAAAATATAATTAAAAAGCTTATGTATGATATTTTCACTGTAGAATTATTTTATATGAGGAAAAAAATAATATTAAAGATTATTGAGCATATTCAGGTTAATACGCATCAATATTTGGGGTCAAATGACTATATTGGGTCAAATATGAGCTGTAAATACATAAAAAAAATAATTTATAAAATAAATTCAAATGAGTTGAATTTAATTTGATGCATGTAAAATGATTTGTAATAACAGGATTTGATTGGTGCTGTGGAGATAAATTGTTAGTAGATACTAGGAACTGGTTGGATAATAATTTTGTGAGTAATCTTTACTAATAGTGTTATATTTGACATTAGTATTATATTAAAATATTTGATTTTATGTAAATAGAATGATATATTGCATTTCATGCTTATTTGAATCCCATGAAATGGTTTTGATGCATTGTAGCATGTCAATTATATACATAAGTAAGTTATTGACATGACAACATTTCTATTGGTCAAAGTCTCTGGGAACATACTCACATGATTGATTATTGTGGTAATCTTGGTTGACGCATTCTTGGCATGAGATGAATGAGATAAAAATGGATAGATTATAGGATAACTAGAGGTCCGATGCACTTGTCATTTGTGCAGTGAGGGGCAGATTCGTTCTGTTACATGGAAGGAGGGAGATGGCTCATGGTTTTAAAAAGATTGCATGCTATTGAAATTGAATGCATGTTCACACATTACATGATGCATATATGTTATTTTTATCTCATTTACCAGTAATTTAAATTTGTTTTACCTTGCATGTTTTTATACATATGATGATTGTATAATACCATAAGTTAGATTATTTACTGAGCTTATTGTTTACTTACTCCACTCTCAATTATTTTCTCTAGGTTCTGATAGAAAAGGGAAAGGAAAGATGTGATATCATCATTAGTTTCTTTTGAAGTTAATAGTATGTGAAAATTATGATAATTAGTCAGATTACTATTTTGGAAGATGTATTTAAATGTGCTATTATTTGAATGTATCATCAGAACGAATTATAGATTTTGTGAATGTATGATTAATTTTATAAAGAAATATATGTTTTTGTTTATATTTATTGTGATTATCAGGTAATTTAAATTTGATAACATATTGTATTTTTAGAGGAGACTCTGTCAAAATTTTTCAGAATAATTGGGTTATTTGGTTGGAATGCTTATAAGGTTTCCTGACATATCAAGGTTCTGACAGGTTTAAAAATTATGTGCCGGTCATGACGTGACCTGAGAAGGAGTCGCGACATATGTAGATGTATGTGATTTTTACTTCAAACCATTGATCTATATATAACTTTCCACACATTTATGTTTTCTTGCATCTGGTCCATAGTAAAACCTAAAATCAGAGTACAAGAAAATTTCATTATACAGAAAATTTAAATTTTTATAAGTTCTATCTATTTCAATAGCGTGAGCCTTAATATTAAAAATTAAATCTTACTTTATAACTTTTCTCTGACTTCTACTCTATTTTTTTTCTCTCTCATTCATCAACTCAACCCATATTAGGAAGGCAAAGGTAAATATGTGAAAGTGATAATACTATAAGAAGTCAAACAAATAGAATAGGAAATTACTTGAGATACTTGGTGTTTATCTCAAAAGTGTAAAAGTAATAGTATAACTCCAATATTATTTCCTTTCTTTTATTTATTTATTTTTTAGATTTTACAAGCTTCTAGATGACTCTTTCTATGGTTGTAATTTGAATTTATAAAAATTTTGTAATAGTTGTAGTACCTTTTTCTATTGATTTTCCAGCTACCCAAAATATTTTATCAACTATTTCTGTTTGATCTTATATGGTTGGTGGTGATACTTCTCTAATCTTTTAATAGTTGTAGTAGTACCTTAAGATTCTTACGAAGTACATATCGTTGCTCTTTATTCTATTGACTTTAGGATTAACTAGAATAACTTATTTTCCCATTGATCGAAACTCTTATATTCACAAAACTCAAACCAAACTTTTCCAAAATAATAATAATATATAATAATAATAATAATTATACAACTCAAAATCTCACTCTATACCAAAAACTTGATCCCTATTCCAATGACAAAAAAAAAAAAAAAAAAACCAAAAATAATAGCGAGGAAAAAAATGATGTTATGCAGTGGAATATAAATAAACAAAATTTTAAGTGAAGAAGAAAACATGATTTTTTTAATATGATAAAATTCAAAATCAAGAAACATTAACGATTTTGTTGAGCATGAAGACAAAATCCACTATGACAAATTTTTTTTACAAGTTTTATGAATGCCTCAATATTATAAGGTCCTTTCTACAAATTTTCTCCTTATCTACCATTTTCTCACCATTTTTCTTTGTATTTTTCTCATTTGTTGACTCACGCTATCCCCCTAATTATTGAAAAAACAAAAAATTACAAAGTTTTATCTCATATCAAGAACATAGAACTAATATTTATCTTAAGGGTGAAAATAATTAATAAATCTGTTATAAATATAATAAATATAATAATAATAATAATAATAAAAGTAGGTGACTATGTAATGCTGATACAATTGATGATGCAATGCTGATATAGTTGATGATGCAATCAATTACTTAAAGAATAAGAAATTTATAAGAGTTATTGATCTTTCTTAATAAAGAAGAAATTAATATCGGTTGTTTAAGATTACTTGAAAGCTAAGAAAGAAACTTTTATAAATAGGGCCCTTAATATTCATTTCTGTACCAAGAAATTTTTTGAGAATTTTATTAATATGAAGGTTCTTTCTTTCTTCCTCTCATATGTTTCTCTTTCTTCTTATTTTATTTAAGTTTTATATTTATATTTCTGTAGTCAAGTTATTTTATTTTATAACACGTTATCAACACAAGTCTCTCCCGATTCTCCCTAGCTACAAGCTTAAGTTTTGCTGCTTCTTTCTTACTACTTAAGTAAGTAATATATATATTCAATGTCTAATTTAGTTAAACCTGAGTTTGTTACTCTTGATACTATAAAAAATAACTATTTATCACAGGTTTTGGGTGCTGAAATGCATCTTGATGCCAATGGTCTTGAAAAAATTATAACAGATCAAAATAGTGCATCACTTCAGGAACGTGTCAAAGATATGATATTTCTGCACCACCATCTCCATGAGGAATTGAAAAATGAATATCTCACAGTGAATGATCATCTTACCTTATGTAAGAATTTGAAAGAAAGATATGACTACTTAAGGAAGGTTGTGCTACTTAAAGCTCGATATAACTAGAACCATTTACGTTTCCAAGATTTTAAATCAGTTAGTGAGTATAACTCTACTTTGTTTAAAATAACTTCTCAATTAAAATTATGTGGAGAGAATATTTCTTACTATGATATCTTGGATAAAACACTCTCCACATTTCATGCCTCAAATGTGCTCCTGTAGCAACAATATTAACAAAAAGGCTTCAAGAAATATTCTGAATTAATTTCTTATCTTTTTGTTGCCAAGCAAAATAATGAATTATTAATGAGAAATCATGAAGCCCGACCAAGTGGCTCTATTGCATTTTCAGAAGTGAATGTGACAGCATATGATAATTGTGAAAGTAGCGAAAGTCGTTGTCAAAATAACCATAGACATGGTCGTGGGCAATATAATCCACCCACTCGTGGTGGTCAAAATAATTCATCAATTGGCAAAAAGAGAAATTACCACCAGAAGTGGTATAACAATAAAAATCTACAAGGCAATACTATTGAAAATAAATGTCATCGATGTGGAATGAAAGAGCACTATCGCGTACCTATCGTACACCGAAGCACTTTGTTGATCTTTATAAAATAAAATCCTGAAAACAAAAGGGCAAAATGCTGAGGCAAATTTTGTTAATCAAGTCCTTGAATATGACCACAATGATATGACGACTTTGGATATTGCAAATTTTTTTAATACCCTAAAGGTTGTTGATGATGAATGCATCCAGAAGATGTAATGTTTATTTTAATTTGTTTATGCCTATTTTAAAATTTTAAGTTTATATATATGTGTAATATTCTTAATAATATTTTGTTTCATTTCCTCTTATTCTTATTTTAATTTTCCTATTTTGAATTTAATTCTCTTGTTCATTAGCAATGGACATTACCAAAAACTCGGCTAGATTGAATATTCCTGTTGAGGATATCTGTTTGGTTGATAATGCAACAATGCACATGATATTAAAAGATGAGAGATATTTCATTAATTTAAAAATGGGCGAAACAAAATGTACACACTCTAACTGGTAGTGCACAATTAATTGAAGGCTCCAAAAGAGTTCATGTATGCCTACCTAGTGGCCTAAAAATCATAATTGATATTGCATTATTTTTGCCCATGTTTCAATGAAATTTATTAAGTTTAAAGACATTCGCAGAAGTAAATATCATATTGAGACAATGAATGAAAAAGGCGTTGAATATCTTTGCATAACAAACAATATATCTGGGAAGAATTTAATCATTAAAAACTTTCATGTTTTTAATTTGGATTGTACTATACAAAAATAAGTACAATTGAATTAAATGTAACAGTAAACCAGAAGTTTAGTAACCCAGATACTTTTATTATTTGGCACAACCGTTTGGGCCATCCTGGATCAATTATGATGAAAAAGATAATCGAAAGTACAATCGGGCATCCATTGAAAAATAAAAGAGTGCTTAGATCTAATGACTTCTCATGTGCTGCGTGTTCTCAAGGCAAATTCATCATAAAGTCATCACTAGCTAAAATTGGGATTAAATTCCTGATATTTTTGGAAAGAATTCATGGTGACATATGTAGTCTCATTCATCCATCATGTGGACCATTTAAATATTACATGGTTCTAATTGATGCGTCTAAAAGATGGTCACATATGTGCTTATTATCAACTCGTAACTTGGAATTTGCGAGATTACTTGCTCAGATAATTCAAGTAAGAGCACAATTTCTAGATTATCCAATTAACAACATTCGATTGGATAATGATGGTGAATATTCCTCACATGTTTTTGATAATTATTGCATGTTAATAGGAATAAATGTTGAACATCTTGCAGCCCATGTTCATACACAAAATGGTCTAGCAGAATCTTCTATAAAAGGGTTACAGCTAATAGCTAAACCGTTGCTTATGAGAACAACGCTCCCAACATCAGCTTGGGGACATGCTATTAAGGCCAACTAGTTATCATTGATACTCCTTTATAATTAGCTTATGGTCATGAACCCAATATTTCTCATTTGAGAACTTTTGGTTGTGCGATATATGTGCCAGTAGCATTCCCACAACATGCTAAAATGGGACCCTAAAAAAGGTTGAAAATATATGTTGGGTATGAATCTCATTCAATACTAACATATCTTGAGCCATTAACAGGTAATGTATTTACAGTAAGATTTACTGATTGTCAATTTGATTGCAAAAATATTCCCAGCTTTAAGGGGAGACAATAAGTCAATTAAAAAGGAGATATCCTAGAACACAAGATCTTTAAATCCTATTGATCCTCTTACAAATTTAAGTGAACTTAAAGTTTAGAAAATCTTTCATTTGCAAAATTTACCAAATTACCTACCAGATGCATTAACTGATTCCAAATGGGTTATCAACTCGTATATACCAGCTGCAAATGCACCAATAAGGATTAAAATCCCAGAAGGACGATCCATAAGTGTTGTAGCTAATGAATTTAAATTATACCTAGAACGTGATAGATTGTAATACCCTGAATTTTTTAAATGCGTATACATCGAAAATAATTTTTTAAAAATTATGAAATAAATGTAAAAATGATTCAAAACATGTTTCAAATGTTTACTATATAGCATTTTATGAAAATAAAACAAATTGGAATGTCATATAGTTGGGAAAAACTAGGAAAAAAGTTGAAAAACAAAAAGTCACACTGGTGACGGTAGTCACTGAAGGGCCGACCACGATCGTTGGAGGAAAATCACAAATAAAGAAGGGGTCACATGGGTGACTGCAGTCACTCAAGGGTTGACCGCGGTCATTACGCGATATTTAAAAAAATTTCGAGCCCAAATGTCGTCATTTCACTGATGGATTTCCCCAAATCATCCTAGAGTTTTAGAGACACGGTCCAGAACTGATCCAAGGAAGATCTAAAGGTCTGAGGTAGGAAATCATTTCAGTTCAAGATCTGTGTATTCATTCAGATAAATTATGCTGATTTAGTATCAAAAATTAAGAATTTGAGAGTTTGTGACACATAAAGCGATCATAAACCAAGTAAGCTCGGATCTTCCTTCTAAACTAAAAGTTTATCAATTTAGAACTAAATTCTAGAAGTTTTAATTGTTCACTTGTAGTTTTAGATAGATCCAGGAGAATTTTACTTATTTGGAGGGTTTCCAGAGATGTAATTTCTTGGATAGGTAATAAAACTCGATCCACTCATCCTTTGAAGAAGTGGTTAGTTTTAAATATATTATATTCTTAATTTGGAAGAAATGAACATAGTTTTGCGTGTTTTTATGGTAAAAAGGGAAAATTCAAATTTTGGGAAACCCTTTATTTGGAATTTGGATGTATATGATGGTTATTGACGTAGTTTGGGGGTTTTGGTGATTCAAAAAATTAAATTTATGAATGTTGATTTCAGATTGATGAGTAGTGACTGTCGAGGAGCAACGCATCTCTATTGAGTGGTGCAAGGGTTCATTTGACATATACAAGTGGGCGGGATTCTCTTGCTCACTAGTATTATGTAGACTTAAAGTTCAAAGCATGATGTTTGTGTAGCCTAGGATGTTAGATGCATGCTATGATGTGTATGATTCTTGAATGTTTTGATTGACGATTGAGCATAATGTCTGGTTATATACTTTCAATATTTGATTGAATATGAAGCATAATGTATGATTATTTCTAGTACTTGCTGCATGATTAAGATATCTTGCATGACAACATGGTATGGAATGAAATCTATTGAAAACTAAAGATTAAATTAACACTTAAAATTCACGTACCGGGGCGATGGAGGCATCTGTTGACCACTTGTGGACGTGGCCATATTTGCTGCACGACATCTTCCAGATCCCATTGTCGATGTTCTTAAGATATTAATACATATATGTGTGTGTGTGTGTCTATATATATATATATATGTATATATCTCTTTTGATCTTAAAGTGCAACAAAATAAATGAATGCTTGAAAAGATTAATGTAATGAAAGTATGTGCATATTTTGGATGTTGGTTTATATAATACTAGTGATGTGTAGGGATGATCCACTAGGCTTTCTAGCTCACCCCACTTTCTTTTACAGGTAGTCGTAGAGATGGAGTACACTAATAGACTGGAGGATGTAGAGTAGCCTCACTAGGAGGTTACCATTTGACTTTGAGTCTCTTTTGGTTTTAAAATGTTTTATTATTTTTGGGGACATCATCCATTTTACTGTATATTTGTGATATAAATTTTGAAATACTGTATTTGTTTTGAACTGTGAATTTTCAATAAGTTTTTGAAGAAATGTTTCAGATGCAAAGGAAGTGTATATTTTTCTTTGTATATCTGAATTGTATAACATTGGTTGTTTATTTTGATATTTGATTCTGCTGCAATATCTTGATTTATTGTGAATAATTTCTGTGAAAATTTGGTAACGTATTGTGATATAAATTACTATTAGTTGAACAGTTGTATGAAATGGTTTTCTTATTTTACTCCACTAAGAGTAGTGAAAAGGATGGACAAGCAATTCATGGATTGAAGAATGGTTAGTGATAATCCTGGTCTTCGGCGTCCGAAGATTGACGTGATTTATCCCGCACGCATGGCATAGTAACTTGTAATACCTGAAATTTTAGTGACGTAATAATTGTAATACCGAAAATTTTAGTAACGTAATAATCGAAATTTGAGTTTAAAACATATATACGTATATGTTTAAATATAAAGACGTATATATATATATATATATACATATTTGTCAATTGGTATGCAATTAATTAGTTAGTATGGATGTATAAAAGAATATACGTTGATTAATATTAGACATATAAAATTGTTGGGTAAATATATGCTTCTCTATTTGAATAAGAAAATAGTATTTTTAGTATGATATTAATATAGAAAAGTATGTGTATAAAGCATTAATTAGATGCA